>JBAMJV010008013.1:0-121579 GCA_037951105.1 Echinarachnius parma | reverse complement strand
ACCACGGTGGAAATCAACTCAACCATTTTAATAGCTTTCGTCAACATTCCATGCCCTGTTAACTGCCTACCGAGACCTAGTGGTATTATAGAGATAATCTCCTCCGGTTACACGCAGTAAAACCGATAAGAACGGTGTAAACGGTGATAAAATTCTACTAGAGGCACGAATCTCTCAACCTCTCCTCAGGCCTGAGAATCGGATATTTTCTAACTTGAGTGAAACGTAATGTAAACAACGGTATCAACACATACATGTATATTCCTTTGCTTTTCTTTGCGTTGCGGCCCCCCTTTAACCTTATTTATAGACACTTTAACGCACAAAAAACACCGGAAGCGGTAGGTGACCTTTGACTTCATGAAATTTATTGGCATGCCACTTTAGAGAAGATAAGATAAGATAAGATAAGATAAATGTTATTGGTCTTCAAACATATACATGTTATAAAGATATGTGTCATCTACTGTCAAATGGAAGGAAGGTAAGAATAACAATAATGAACTTCATTACAATTATAACAATTTCTATAAACATTAAAAAACATTTACTAGGCGTGATCATCATGTACATACCGCGCTGTTGTTGTTGTTAACATTTTGGCGTTACATTTGATTTAGAATATTTTAGGCCAAACAATATTTTTCAAAATATTTTTCAAATAACAAAATCTAAATTTTTAAATAAAGAACGAGACAAAAATTATATCCGTTGTACTGATCCTCTCATCCTAAAATCCGCTGTCTAATGGTATAATCTTGCCAGCTTGGCTAGGTACATTCAGCAGGCTTCTCGGCACTAGGCTTAGACCATATCCACAGAAGATAGGCGGAATATAATGAATGATAATCTAACAATCATATGCTGCATGTATATGTATAAACAATTTAAGTTGGAGTATAATTTCAAATCAGTATATATACCCATCACAAGTACAATAACAAATGTTATGAAGACTATTTTGTATAATTAAAGCTGTTTAAAGCTTAAATGTCGACACAGTCTCAAAGGACTTCCATATTTTATAGAAATAACACTTGATTGCATGCTTGCATTACTTCTCCTGCCAGAACCCCCCCCCCCCCCCGGGGGTAACTCTCATACAAAAGTGCTAACCACCCGCGTCCATCTACCCCTGCATGGCGTATCACACCATCGTAAGTTTACACCCCTTAATGGCGAAATGCTTAGAAAACCTACTCATAACGGCGCAAAATGCACCTGCGAAGATATCCTTTATGTGATTAGTTTTCGATGAGTGCTGAAAACCACCCCCTTTTTTTAAAAAGGAAAACGTCGAAAACGCCAAATAGATGAAAATTATACACTATAATAAGAGAATTCTGAATAGCTCTCCAAGTAGTCATACATGTCTTCTTCGACGATGACATAAGAGGCATTGAAGCCTCGGCCGACAAGGTTGTTGAAGTCGGATGTAAATGCGACCAGCATCTGGTTCCCGGCCGACGTCTGAACGGGAGGGAGGACGCTGCCGCAGAACATCTGGCCGGGAGCGTCGACATCGTAGGTTCGAACCTCGACTGCGTCGTGCGCGCATGATTCGCTACTCTCAATCTCCATGTCGTGAAAGGTCAGTGTGATCGTTGTGATTAACTCTGGAGGTCCCTGCAAGAACAATATATATATACTGGGTAATATAAAGGCCCGGTCACCTTTCACCGGAGAGCTTATGGTAAACAGACGCACGACGGAGAGCACCATTTTTTAATTCGTTCGTCTCCGTTGGTATGCGTTTCTTGTTAGGCGATTAACGTTGCCCTATCCGGCGGAATGGTTTGTGCATGAAGCAATGGAGACGACTTTCACCACAGGATTATTTGATTTCGCAAAGTTTCAATTCGTTGGGCATCCGTTGACTCTATCCGGTAATATGTGACCGATCCTTAAACACAGTGCATCATGTCCCTCCCTCAAAACACGATTAATCATGATTAGTCATACAGAATACATCATTGTAAAAATCTTTCTGAATGTTCTGTAAAACTATTTATATAAAAACACTGATTCTTTAAGTGAGAAAAGGGAAACTTTATGACTGATTCTATCATCTATTGCCCATTGCTTGTACATTTTTTTTCTGATTTCATGACCGATCGTGCTCAAACTTTCAGAGAATATTTATCCTATTTAGTGTATAATTGTGAAAACAATTAATTTTCCCGAGTTTTATTGTCCTTTAACAAATCGTCAGCGGAGGTTTGTTCCTATAATGTAATACAGAGCAATTGCACAAACCTGAATTCGGTAGATATAGACATCGCCGTTATTGTATTTGTCCGGGTAATTAGGTGACACAATGTAAAACAGAGCAATTGCACGAACCTGAATTCGGTAGATATAGACATCGCCGTTCTTGTAGTTGTCCGGTTGAGATGACACAATGTAAAACAGAGCAATTGCACAAACCTGAATTCGGTAGATATAGACATCGCCGTTAATGTAGTTGTCCGCGTAATGAGATGACACAATGTAAAACAGAGCAATTGTACAAACCTGAATTCGGTAGATATAGACATCGCCGTTCTTGTAGTTGTCCGGTTGAGATGACACAATGTAAAACAGAGCAATTGCACGAACCTGAATTCGGTAGATATAGACATCGCCGTTATTGTATTTGTCCAGGTAATGAGATGACACAATGTAAAACAGAGGAATAAGGGAGTTCGTAGTTACAAACTGCGCATGCGCCAATTTCTGAGACGAAAATTCACTGTACCAAAAACACCGATATTGCCCGTTGTCCCATAGACCTTCGTGCAATTATTGTCACATTTGAAACGTGTTTTCACGGGAAATTTGGCTCGAATTCATAAATGTTTTTCCGAATTAATCATAATGGACATCTCATATACATAACACTGATTTTTTAATATATTTTTGTTTTCTATTTATTTTCGGATTTTAACAAAAATGTCAACGTTCGTATCTGGGCTTTTATTGAAATCGTAAAGGCCCCATGCGTAGATGTGTGTGTATTTTTATTCTAACAAATTTATTTAGCCTGCTTCAAGTTTGAAAATTAAAATGAATGGTTGTATTTATTCAATTTGAAATATTTTAGGATTAAGGAGAGTTTTTTTTGTCAGGTCTTTCAAACGTAACAAAACACAAGGAGAATTCACGCGCGCACGCGGAAATAGAGCTCCTGTACTTTAAAGGGGTAGTTTAGTTTTGGTAAGGCTGAACTTTAGTAACCAAACCTGGACAATAACCTTAAACACTAATAGTAATAACTCCACTATGCTCGAAAAGTATACAAACTTGCAAAATGACTAAGTAAAAAGCATGTTATCATTCAAAAAGAGCCATTTTGATCACGAGAGGGCGCTTTTTTAAAGGCGTCAGTTTCAACCATTTTCCATACACAATAATGCATGTGATGTTTTATTACCAGACTGATTTTATAGAGAGAACATCAACAACTACTTAAATAACACTTTCGAAATTTTTTGAAAAAGTGGAAGCATTTTTTGAATTTTTTGAAAAAACCGTTAATTATTTGGGCCCCAAATAATTATAAGATCAGATACATTTATTGATATTTCAGCCGTTTGTGGGCCGATTTCGACCAAATAAAGTTTATTCTGCCATTAAAATTGCATGTTCTTTCAAATTTGACACTCAGTTTTTAATTACCTCACAAAAAAATTGCGATGTGCAGCGCCCTCTCTACCAAAACTAAACTACCCCTTTAAATGCGTGCGTCACAGGCTGTGCCGTAAACGTACGCGTAAAGCCTCAAATTTGGTACAATCTTCCGAAAACCCGATTACGTCCGTCGCTCCATGGGCTAACTACCAACTCCCTTATTGCACAAACCTGAATTCGGTAGATATAGACATCGCCGTTATTGTAGTTGTCCGGGTAATATAATACAAAGCAATTGCACAAACCTGAATTCGGTAGATATAGACATCGCCGTTCTTGTAGTTGTCCGGTTGAGATGACACAATGTAAAACAGAGCAATTGCACAAACCTGAATTCGGTAGATATAGACATCGCCGTTCTTGTAGTTGTCCGGTTGAGATGACACAATGTAAAACAGAGCAATTGCACAAACCTGAATTCGGTAGATATATACATCGCCGTTATTGTAGTTGTCAGCAGAGGTTTTTCGTATAATGTAATATTGCACAAACCTGAATTCGGTAGATATAGACATCGCCGTTATTGTAGTTGTCCGGGTAATGTCCGGGTAAGCAATGGCACAAACCTGAATTCGGTAGATATAGACATCGCCGTTATTGTAGTTGTCCGGGTAATGTCCGGGTAAGCAATTGCACAAACCTGAATTCGGTAGATATAGACATCGCCGTTATTGTAGTTGTCCGGGTAATGTCCGGGTAAGCAATTGCACAAACCTGAATTCGGTAGATATAGACATCGCCGTTATTGTAGTTGTCCGGGTAATGTCCGGGTAAGCAATTGCACAAACCTGAATTCGGTAGTCATGGTAGATATATACATCGCCGTTATTGTAGTTGTCCGGGTAATGTCCGGGTAAGCAATTGCACAAACCTGAATTCGGTAGTCATGGTAGATATATACATCGCCGTTATTGTAGTTGTCCGGGTCATGTCCGGGTAAGGAATTGCACAAACCTGAATTCGGTAGTCATGGTAGATATATACATCGCCGTTATTGTAGTTGTCCGGGTCATGTCCGGGTGGCAATTGCACAAACCTGAATTCGGTAGATATAGACATCGCCGTTATTGTAGTTGTCCGGGTAATTAGGTGAAACAACCCTGCCCTCTGGATCAGTGAGCTCGAACACGAACACCGATTCACTGGTCTCGCCAACGATCTCGTCAACGATCTCGCAGAGATCTCCGCTGAAGCCGGATGAACAGACGCACACGCAGTTGCTGGGGTCTAAAGAGCCGCCGTTCTCGCACTGCAAGTCCCTCGGACAATTCTCGACGTCGCATTCGTAGAAAAGGTTGGCGAGTTGGACGTCGGCCGGACTGAGTCCTACCTCGTTTCCGAGGAGATGTTGGTCAGCAGGGTTCACGGTGGTAATGGTCGGTTGACCGTTCTTCGAAGCAGCCTGAGTGTGGGGTGGTGTGTAATAAATATTCAAAGTTGAACTTAACTCTAAGTTGGACCTAACTATTATGGAAAGCCGTTAGTTTCTTTGTAAAATAGTTGCAACAGTTCTTCTTAAAAACCATACATTTTGATAAAAAACAGTTATATTTCTTATTATCAAGGAGCTTTGAAGTTATGTATGTAAAACTTTGTTAGAAGTCTCAAATAATTTAATATTAATCTTTTGAATATGTTTTATTAGAAGCCTACAAATGGCCTACCATAATTTAAAGTCCAAAGCAGAATTTAAGTTCAACTTAAGACCTTTGTGAAACACCCCCTGGTGACATACGATGAAAGGGTATCGAGAAGTTGATGTCGGTAAAAGAAACATAACACAACAAGTAAATTCCCCTTTGACAACTCGTGATTTCATAACGCGAACAATAATAATTAAACGAATCTGGCGGGACAAATTGGCAAATACAAAGTGTACAATTAAGAGGCTACCATTACTTTTCCGATGGTGTCACTTCATATTCAAAGGCGTAACACATGAAAATGACCCCTTATTTGCCCTGCGTTTTGCGTTCATTTTCAGCAAATATACCCCCTTTTAACACAAAAAACGGGTACAAATTGGCATACAAAAAGTGACGTTATTTTTTGTATTTCGAGTACCAAAGACCCCTTTGTAAAGACTTCAAGTGCACAGATAAAATATAATTTGTGTGCCTTCACGTAAAGGTACCCTTTTTTAGATTTCGCGAACATTTTGATGAAATTTGTACCCATTTTTCTATTTTCCGCAAACATATTCAAAAAATATATGCCCTATAGGCAATAACCCTATAATGAAGGCATATGTTCAGAGATTGGAAGCATATTAAACAATATGGTGCTGGGGAAGAATGTTGGAGATAAATTGGACAGAAATTGGCGAAATTATGAGGTGGTAGGAGGAGAATGAAAACAATATGTGTAGTTAGAATCATAAATAAGAAAAAGCAAGCATGGCTTGCACACATACTTAGACACGATGATACTTTATCAGAAAACTGTATCAGAATGCAGATTTACGATTCATGTTTTAATTGTATTAAAAATTTATCATTTTATTAATTTCCCGTGTCAAATAAGGAATGCAAGTAAAAGGTTATGTGTGTTAAACCTACATCAAGTTAAATTGGCGAGGATGCCAAGTTAACTTGCTCTAGGTTTAACACACATTCACTAACACCTGTGTTCCTAATGAATTAATAAAATAATACAAGTTTGAATACAATTAATAAATGATTCGTAAATTTTAAAAGCTACAATTAGGTAAGCATAACAACTGATATATGACTGTGTGCATTCAATAGACCGCTTCTGTAATGTATGCAAATAATATGCGAATGACGTCAGACTCCCCGTTGGTAAGCTTAACAATAGTAACTACGTCCGGCAAGCTCCGGCATACTTAGCTTGCCGGACTTAGTTACTATTGTTAAGCTTGCCAACGGGGAGTCTTACGTCATACGTGTATTATTTGCATACATTACAGAAGCGGTCTATTCAACAACAATCGCTGATCAGGTACACGTGCACCTGTATGAATAATGATAATAATGCTTGTTCCTAAAGTTGACTTTATACTGTTTTACGCTCACCCGGGTAAGGATCTGTGCGGGTGACCGAACGAAGCGTATTAAGCCACCGTCCAAAAGTCCCCCCCCCCCCCCGTGTTTTGATGTAGACAGGGTAACATCGAAGTAATAATAATAATAATAGACCAGCATTTATATTGCTCCATCAATCTAGACAATTCTATTCCGAGGCGCATCATACTGTATAGTATATTATCACCCTGGCTGTAGCCGAGCTGCCTTGCAGGCGCATCAAGCATTTCAAGGATTACATTCCTGCCAGGTACAAATTTTACTAAACCTGGGTTGAGAGCAGCAATTGTGGATAAAGTGTCTTGCTGAAGGACACACGTGCCGTGGTTGGGAATCGAACCCACGACCCTCGTATTGAAAGACGAAGGCCCGAACCATTAACACCGCGACACCCCCACTCGAAGTACGGTCTATTAAGACGAGGTTTTATCAAGTCTTTTGTCGGGGTGATGTCAGGGTAACGTCTGGACGTAACCACGACCTCACCCTGGCCGACTCGGTTGAAACTCACCCCGACGTAGTCCTGACGGTATTTCGATTGAACCGTCCTAATGATAATAATACATAATAACGCGGTGGTATCTAAAGATATCGATATCTCAAGATCAGAAAGCGCTCGCTCTATACCAATCTTGCCACACCACACGAACGGGGAACGGGGTAGGATCTTACACGGGTGACGTCAGGACGTCACCCCGACTATTTGGGCCAAGACGGGGTATCAGTTGGCAAGCATGTCAAGTATCATTTAACCCTTCGGTAGCTCCACACTAGTCATTGTCACTTACGTAGGGTCCGTACTGCATGATCGACCCGACATCGTAGGGGACGCCATGCGTTGCGATATCGATCCAGGAATATTTCTCGAATTGAGCATGCCATCCACTTTCGATGTTTTCAAAGTGGACTGTGATGTAATCATCTCTGTCCGGTCGAGTCTGCTCGTGTTCAAAACCGATAGCGTGGCCGAGCTCGTGTACGATGGTGCCGAGCTATGAGAGAAATAGTGAGAACGACCTATTAGATCAAAGCCCACGCAGAGACCCAACACATTTTAAAGCCCAAGTCCAGTTTCGGGAAAGTAGCCGAATACATCTATATTGATCATTATTGTTGAATATGTATTGAAATAGGGGTTGTGTGGTAAAATCCGAACCTAAGCATCGTTAAATACAGAAATATATCAATTGGTAGGCGGTTTCTTGGCCAAATGGGGGGGGGGGGGGGGGGGGGGTATTTCCCAAAGAAGTCGAACTTAACTCTAAGTTTGACCTAACTATTTTTGAAAGCCATTTGTAGCCTTGGAATACAATATATTTAACAGCAACAAAGCAAGTATGTCAAGACTTTTCATATATTTGCATCAAGAATATGAAATCTGCTCGATAATAGAACATTATACTTATCTCTTATCTCTCATATACGTGTCTCAGAAAGAATGCAACACCTACGATCGTTAATTTCATCAACACCATCGACCAAATGTCATTGTTTTTTGTTTGATTGTGTAGAACATTATCTTTCCAACAAAATGATACCATGAGCATTGATTTTGGGTAAGGCGTTTGGATCCTAGGGCCATTTTTCTGAGGCAAAGTCGTTTCCTAAATTTGCTACTTTTTCGTCTCCAGCGATCCTCTGAACAATGAGACATTCTCGCCCCACAGCCAGCCATAGAATTAGCTGTACAGAAGAACCGCATGACTGCTCTCCCTTTGATAAGAAAGACAATGTGAGCCATACCGTACGGGGTACTCGATTACGCAACATTGTCTTCTTTATCAAAGGGAGAGCAGTCATGTGGTTCTTCTGTACAGCTAATTCTATGGCAGGCCGTGGGGCGAGAATGTCTCATTGTTCAGAGGATCGCTGGAGACGAAAAAGTAGCAAATTTAGGAAACGCAAATTTTCGTTGTTGTTGAACCCACCCCTCGACGACCTCGACGACGCCGTATATAGCACATAAGTATACCCTTTCGACGCTTGTTTGGACGCGGGTGCGTAGCCAGTCATGTTTGGAGTGACCGCCCCCCCCCCCCCCCCCCTGGGGTAGGAATACGGCTTCCTGCGACCTGAAAGCACAAGCTGTCTGTTTGGAACAATAACATGATTTTGCCCGAATTTGACACGGATCTGCCAAATTATGACATGATTTTGCTCAAATGTGTCATGATTTGCCCAAATGCTAGGTTCGTTTTGCACGAATATGGCCGGTTTGAAAACACCAGGGAGAGGGGGGGGGGGGGGGGAGCTGTAGCCCCCGCCTCCTACGCCTATGGCCGCTATACAGAACAACCGGAGGGAAGTTAACCATGGATACAGTGTACAGGGGATGATACTGGGGGTCATAGCCGTCAATCAATTGGTTCAAGCCATCAAGCGCGTTCGAAATAATCCACTTCGACAAATTTGGGAGTCTGAATCCAAACCCCGCATCAAGCCTGTCACGACACCACGATAATTTAGTTCGGACTGAAACCGACAGCAAATCGACACCATCCCGATTTGGCATGTTTGGGTTCGGTTTGTATTCGATCTTTAGTCGGTTTAGATTGCACTTAACACAAGCCTAAACATTTCTATTCCCCCCCTTAACCCTATCAAGCCCAAGCTATTTTGGCATTCCCAGGCCCAAGGGGGGGGGGGGGGGGGGGGGCTCACAGGGCCCCCTCTCTAATTTCTTTATTATTCAATCCACCAATTTCATATTTGGCACATGTGTCAAGCAGGTCAATCTCTACAAGTTGCAATCATAAACATTGTTATTGGTCACCACATGAGGCGCTATTTACGATCATATGATAAAAACATAGAAAATGTCAGAATATAGAAGTTTTTGAGCTGTTTTCGCCGAATGGACTGTTATCAAGTAGGCAAATTTAACTTTTCAACATAATTATGTAATATTACATATTCTGGAACATAGATCAGGACATTTCTGTGGAATTTGATGGGATTTAGAGGCCCATTAGGTCCGCAAAGTCATTGTGGAGGTGACCTTCACACATCCTATCAAACACATTACAGTACATGATAATTTACGTTTGCGATTTATTTAATGTTTACCCTATAAACTTAAACCAAATGGATTTTTTCATATCAAAATGTTTGTTGACATCATAAGAAACCCTCATTAGCAGATTTTAATCACAAAAATATCATCAAAATATATCAAAACTATTATATGACTTAATTCTTATCATATTCATTGTTTTGCGCCCTTTTGTCCTTAAAAACAAAGAAAACAAAAGAAATATCCATGAATGTTTTTTTTCAGATCATGACAACCTATTACCGATCGTATAGATTATTAATACCCTAATTCATGTAAATGCCTGGACAGTACAATGAATTTACACATATTACACCAATTTTGTGTTATATAATGATTATATAAAATCACTTTCAATATAAGTTTACTAGATACTGTTACTAATTGAAGATGAAAATACCATGTCAATACCTTGAGTGTTGTATGAAAAGGTTGTTCAATTAAAATTTTGAAGAAAACAAAATCGAAAAATTATGAGAAACTTATTTTTTTTTGTAATTCTTATTATTTCTATTGTTTGAGAAAGTGGTTACCATGGCAACGGGAAAAACATGACACTTTTAAATTTCATACCACAATGTTCCCTATAAAACTTTAGGTAAAGTTACAGAATTTGGTGAAAATTGGATGAAAAATGTGGGCGTGGCAGTACAAAATATGTAAGGGGGGCTCATTCAGCCCCCCCCCCCCCCCCTCCCTGGGCTTGATAGGGTTAAACTAACATTCGGCCCCTACCAAATCGACACAAAGTGAAACAGGTAATTTTAATATTATGTTATTGACCTCCAATATCACTTAATTTATGTATCGAAAGAAAACAACAATAACATAATTTTCCGCTGTTCATTAATATTCACTGCAAATTTGTAACATTATTCATTATTCATTATCTCATTTTCTAATTACTGTATGTATATTAACGAAAATTATTTTTACCTCGTGAATTCGTCTTAGCTATTTTGATGTTTGGAAATTTCGTTGCATTGTATTGTACATGCCACGGCAATTTAGCTTGTCGTGGCGAATGTGACATTTTGTTTGCTGAATGAAAAAACATTATTATCTTATGATTACCTCGAACGACTCCGAATTTGTCTGTTTGGTGTCGGTCTGAGTTTGGTCTTGGCATTGAGAGAACATTAAAGTGGACGCTGTCCGTAATAAAAATGAGACTGTATTATCATGCTAATACGGCACGCGATCTAACACCATCCCATACCGTTTTCCCAGGATACAATTCATAAATGTTTTTTAAGTGTGAATTAATTGCTAAAAGGCCATATTAAATGAGCTGGTTACATGAAATTGCACTTGTTCCATTTAGGTTTAGAGAATCTTCTCTGATTTCAGTTTTGTTGGCAGTATAGTGCGAACAGCTAACAATGAAGTTGATCTGAATTCTTATAATGAAAAACGCAAACATACTTACATATGCACAACCTTCACCGATAGAAACATCTTGCCTTGAGGTTCCGGCCCGTCCAAGCGAACTCCAGCAGCCGTCATCCTGAACGAAATACACATATGAGTCGTGTCCAAGCTGAGTAGAGTTTGTCGAGTCTCGAGGTACGAATTTCAGACAGGTGTGCTCCTCCCAGTGGTCCATGGCGGCACGGATGATGCTGCTGTCGGCCTCTGCGGCAACGTGATAAATACAATAAACAAGATTGAACAAGTTATATCACCTAAATTAAAACATATTGGCCCAAATTCTCACCAACTTGAGCCCGGCCTAAAAAGACAAAGACTACTAGTAACCAGCTAACCATAAAAATACCGGGCTATTTCAGGTCTTCCTACAGCCGGGGGGAGGGGGCATTATGGCCCCCCTTAAAGAGCATCAAGCGTGGGGATGCTACATAGCGGGTCGCCATTTTGAACTGGGTTAGTTTGCGCGCACCGCATGACACTGAGCTAACGTGCATCACGCACCGTGCGCAACGTGTACTTAAGATGGCGCCGCGCATCTGATTTGGCGAATCTGAAGTACCTTTAAGATCTCGGCCGCGGAGCGCCGATCGCCGTGAAAATTTGCACGCATGATAAGTGAAGTGTATAGAATACAATGGTAATTTTAATTTTTTGAAAAATTCATTAATTTGCATATTTGTGGTAATTTATACAAATAAGGTCATACAAATTCATATTTTTACCCATAAATCATATATTCTTCATACTTAAACATTGGTTTTCACTACATAATTATATTCTTTAGAGCATTTGGAATAATAATACGACAATTATTTTTGGAAGAGCCAGGTTCTTCCTTATGTTTTCTATTGTTTTTATAATTTCTTATGTATTTCTTTGTTTTTTAAACTTATGTATTGTATTGTTTTTGTTGTTTATTTTATTTGTAACTATAATTCAACTATTTTGAACCCCAAAACAAACATATAAAATGTAAACAAGACCAAATAACCAATGATACCTCTTTTTACGAAAATTGATATTTCCATATGTTTTGTACACAAATCACGAAATTTATCGATTTTCGGGCTGACATGCATAGACAAAAGGTCACGTGACTTCGTAACGGTAGGTCCGATTTTCAAAATTTTTGTTTTAAAATATGCGCAAGACCCCCCCCCCTCCCTCCCCCCCCCAAAAAAAAAAGTCACCAAGCAACGGCGCGTCATCTTACCGCGGAGGGGGGGGGGGGGGCATTATGGCCCCCGGCCTTATTTGGGTAAAACCATTTTACACCTGCAAACCTATTGATTTTTGCCATTCGCCACCAGATATATTCTTATTGTTTCCTTTCATTATCCAGCCAACCCCTATAGTTCTGCTTAGGAATTTACAAAGGTCTGCTTGTTATTTGAATAATAGTAAAACTGGTCACCAGCAATACAATTTCCTGGATGATCCAGGACGCAATTTGACTGATGACCGACTATACTATGACTGAATTTTGAAGGAACTACAGCGTCTAGATGGCCTAATTTTCACAATTCGGCTCTCTATACATAATTTTTCCTGAAGAAAGAGAATTTTGCAGTCATTTCTCATGAAATCAATCAATTTTGGGGTAATTGTTAAATATCTAATTATCCTGGGAACGCCCCTTTTAAATCACCAACATGTGACGTCATCTAAAGAACGGACTAATGAACTAAATTATGTAGATGACGCGTCATGACGTAAGCCAATGAATTGTCAATTACATGTCAATCACGCTGCCGATTCCGGACCCTAAATGTGGGTGGGGCGTAAACAGGCTGCTAAATGAGATTTGGCATCAGAAAATTATTCTTAAATCACTACTGTGTTTATTTTCATGGATTTTTTCGGCAGACCTATTTTACAAGTCATCAACTATAGAATAAGTGCAAAGTGCGTTGTATTTTTTAGGTCCTTTAAGGGGCCCATTGACCTGATGTATGTAGGCAGAATTCAAGGGATAGACAGGATAATGAAAGGAAACGATTATAATATATCCGGTGGCGAAAAGTCTAGACAATTGGTCTGCTGGTGCAAAATGGTTTAACTGGTTTAACTGGTTACCGGTAGTCTTTGTCTTTTTAGACCGGGCTCAAGTTGAGCCACTGATGAGAATTCGGGCCAATTAACTGCTTCCTAAATTGTAAAGTTGTGTTTTAATGTTGGATAAAATCTTTAGTTACGGAATCGGCCAAAACTAGATATAAATTCTTGCACAAAAAATGAACCGTTTTAAGATACGTTCATAAAAGAATTCCAGTTTGCAAAAAGTTGATCTATATAAACAAGGAATATGAATTCCATTATGCATTTGAGATTTATCAAATATATGTGAATTTCCATATTTTAAGACAAAAGTATCATACCTATAAGGTGATATTAAGTGGTAAATTTGTTTAGAATCTGAATGCAGGTGGCATATTTTTGGATGAAATATAAGCATGTGTATTGTATTTATATGTTGATTAAAAATGAGCAAAGAGAAATGTATAGGCTTCGCCGGGAATCAAACCAGAGACCTCCGTGTTGCTAGACCAGTGCTCTACCAATGAGCCACAAAACCCTTCAATAGGGGACGTTTCCATGAAACCCTTTTCATTGCTCGATTTATATTTATATGTATTCATTTTGTATACATGTTAATTGTTCTCAAATTTAAATGAACCGGTGTTATTGAATGAAAAAGAAATTAACAAGAAAAGATAATGATTTTAAAATTAAATGACAATTTTCTTACGTGATGACTCTGAGATGACATATGGGACGATGCCAAGGGGCCAGCGAAGGGAAGTATCGGAAGTCGCTTTCCGTTTCGTCCGACCTGTCTTTTCGTGTTCGATAGCCGCCATGACCTCCTTGTATTGCTCGGGAGTCAGCATCATGTCTCCGAAGAGGATTCCCGGTGGCATCTCGTCTTCATTCTGTTCCTTGTTTCCCTCAGTCGGCTCCTCCCGTCTCGTCCGACCTGTCTTTTCGTGTTCGATGGCCGCCATGACCTCCTTGTATTGCTCGGGAGTCAGCATCATGTCTCCGAAGAGGATTCCCGGTGGCATCTCATCATCCATCGGTTCCGTGTGTCCCTCAGTCGGCTCATCCTCTTTCTCCAGATCATCCTTCTTGGAAGAGCGCTTCTCCTGCAAGGAATAAACACATAGAATAAGTAGGTATTGGTATTACCCAGCATAGTACTAGACGATGATGTGGTTCCTTGTGTCCCTCAGACGGCTCCTCCTCGGTCTTCGGATCGTCTTTCATTCAAGAGTGATTCTCCTGCAAGGAATAAACATACAATTAGAAGGTCTTGGTAGTACCCAGCATAGTACTAGACGATGATGTGGTTCCTTGTGTCCCTCAGACGGCTCCTCCTCCGTCTTCGGATCGTCTTTCCTTCAAGAGTGATTCTCCTGCAAGGAATAAACACATAGAATAAGTAGGTATTGGTAGTACCCAGCAGAGTACTAGACGATGATGTGGTTCCGTGTGTCCCTCAGACGGCTCCTCCTCCGTCTTCGGATCATCTTTCCTTCAAGAGTGATTCTCCTGCAAGGCATAAACACATAGAATAAGTAGGTATTGGTAGTACCCAGCATAGTACCAGACGATCATGTGGTTCCTTGTGTCCCTCAGACGGCTCCTCCTCCGTCTTCGGATCATCTTTCCTTCAAGAGTGATTCTCCTGCAAGGCATAAACACATAGAATAAGTAGGTATTGGTAGTACCCAGCATAGTACCAGACGATCATGTGGTTCCTTGTGTCCCTCAGACGGCTCCTCCTCCGTCTTCGGATCATCTTTCCTTCTAGAGTGATTCTCCTGCAAGGAATAAACACATACAATAAGTAGGTATTGGTAGTACCCAGCATCGTACTAGACGATCATGTGGTTCCTTGTGTTCCGTCAGACGGCTCCTCCTGCTTCTTCGGATCATCTTTCCTTCAAGAGTGATTCTCCTGCAAGGAATAAACATACAATTAGAAGGTATTGGTAGCAGGCGGCAATATACTAGTCGATGATGAAGCAAAACACCCTTTTGTTGCTCTAAACTCCAGGAAAACTCCGTTCAAAAGGACGGCGGGAAACCCAACAGTCATGGCAGTGAGCTCCTTGGGTAAGTTTTCAGGATGCCGAGCTGGCTGACAGCTGGATACGCCACTGGTGCTGGTCAGGATAAACGGGGTCGGTATTTTGTAGGATCGTTTGGTCGAAGTATACAACCTGTAGCTGCTGGATGGATATCTATCATGTCTATGCCTCCGTTGTTTGAAGATGTTACGTTGGCATTGATATCACTCCAGGCTACTACAATTTCTTTTATAAAGGAGTTAATTAATTTCCATCAATTGGTCTTTACTATTTAAATTGCAAGTCCAAAATTAAAGCCAAATTACAGTTTTTGGAAAGTTACCGCAAACATCTATATTGGCCAAACCAATTGATCAATATTGTTGGATAAACATAAAAAAGGGCTTGTGTGGTAAAATCCGAACCTTAGTATCGTTAGTATGCAGAAATATAGGAAGACATCCAATGGGCGCCCCAAAAAGTTGGCCTACAAATTATGGCCCTTTCGCGCAATTGTCCGCGCCGCTGGCGCTGGCCTGGAGATATCGACAAGCCCTCATACCTGCAAACATACCGCATGTTAAATATCACGTAGCGCATTATATAGTAGCGCTTGCAGGTTAAAATGGACTTTGCCAAATATCGTTTATTTTGGAACCAATAAATGCTCAATTATTCAATTTTAAAGCAATTTTTGTCCAAATCTTTACAACAACATCTAAGTTATGATATATTCTCTCGCGTGGTAGGTGATGAAAGCATATTTTTCATTTTTTGCGTGAGGGGCGTTTCCCGGAACTGTTATTTAGCTTTAATCATAACCTAAATTTATCATATTAAATTTTAAAAAATAAAAACATTTCCAGAAGCCTTTATTTTCTGTATTTTAACAATCTCATCTCCCACGCGATCTTGATTCCTATGAAATTTGATGGTAAGTGTTACGTTTTCAAACGCCCTTCATTATAATCTGCATATAT
Source organism: Echinarachnius parma (assembly GCA_037951105.1). Taxonomy (NCBI): domain Eukaryota; kingdom Metazoa; phylum Echinodermata; class Echinoidea; order Clypeasteroida; family Echinarachniidae; genus Echinarachnius; species Echinarachnius parma. The sequence continues at coordinate 105,330 of JBAMJV010008013.1, read as the reverse complement.
AATTGTTTTACGAATGTCTTGTCTGGTTTACGATTACAAATAAAAGAGTACGGTATATAATAGATTCAACTTCATATATACATAAATCAGGGGGCTTCTGGAATACTGCTGAAAGAAAAATAAGTTGGGCAATGGCAAATGATTTCACAATTACAATTTTAGGAAATGGTGTTAAATCTCTCATGGACCATATTCCCTAAATTCGCTATTAATTGTATAATTTAGCCAAAAAATGTAATTCATATATAAATCAGTCGAGTTCATTGAAAAACGCACGCCTAATAACTTAAATTTAACTTTCTGACGCTATTATATTGCATGTTTAAATACAAAATTACTCGGTTCGGTAATCGGCCATGTCTCGCTCATTCTAAATCAATTTTATTCTACATTTTGATATGTTGTCGCTAAACTTCTGCCCTAAAATTGAACGCAATTAACTGTCTACTTTCAAGACAGTATCTTGACGAAATTGTCGGTAAAAACGATAAGTAAAAATCATCATATTGCAACTGTGGGTACGCAACACTTATTATTATTAGTATTATTAATATTATTTCGATGTTCATCGTATTCATTTCAGTTATAATCATTAAGGCGTCTTAATTTAAAATCAGATTATTAGTTTTAAATTTGAATGCTTGTTATCTTTAAAATATGATCGATGAATATTCTAAAAGTAAATAACTTAAATGTACGCTTTAACAGTTATCGTTACTCCATTTGCTCAGTGTGGTCATTTAAGTAGAAAATGCTTAATTATTTGTTTCTGTTCAAAATACTTAGGTTCTTGATGTCATTTTTATATACATTCATTTAGTCGTTATGTTTATGTTTGAAGAACTTAAACTTAATAGGTAAGCAGGACAAAAAATGTGTTTTTGTTTAGATTCTATAATTGTAAACAATAAGTAATAATACTAATACTAAACTGAATGCATTTGTTTACATTGTAGTAGTAGTAGTCGAAGTAGTAGTAGTAGTAGTATTAGTAGTAGTAGTAGTAGTAGTAGTAGTACTACTAGTAGTAGTAGTAGTAGTAGTAGTAGTAGTAGTAGTATAGTAGTAGTAGTAGTATGTAGTAGTATTAGTAGTAATGTTAGTAGCAGTAATAGCGTTTCAAAACGCAGCAAATTATTGGCTTACCACGTATGCAGTTTGCTCCTGCTTCTGACTACGAGCCGATCGACTGAGAGCTTCTCCGCCGAGCGGTCCGGCCATGATGGCCTGGACGAACAGGGCTATCAGTGTGAGGACGAGTATCGGCTTCATACCGGAATAGGAGTATGAATACCAGTAAGTTGTGGGATTCAATATCTGGCTGATATTTCGAACTCTGCTGATTCTCGAATCTGGTTAGTTGGTGTGTTCCTCTCCTCTTCTTGAGTGCTGTTCCTCGTTCTCTGAAGTCTCTCGATGATTATGAAAAATCGCGGTCAAAGCTGTTCATTTGTATAGATGTATCTGATGGAGCGAGAAATCGGAGGGAGTGGACTCCTTTATTTGTTTCCGGATCGAATTTGTATTTATCATTGAGTTCATGATATGTTGATTTGGGCGCATAAGCATCGAGGAAAGAGAGACCGATAGATAAAGAACGAATTTCAGTATAGGAGGACCATACACATATGTAAAGTCCTTTCAAAATTCCAGGGGGCTGCAACCCCCCGCCCACCGCCTCCTACGCCTATGGCCAGATAACTTCTATTCATTAAAAACCCGTATATCATTTTTGAGAGTATCGCTGTTTCTATTTACAAAGGTTGTATTCCAATATTCCATGAATAACTTTCCTAACAGGTGCATCCGCATGAATGCATGATGATTGTTACGTATTATTAAATATCTTCAAACAAACGTGTACAATTTCTCGTTAATTAGGATATTTATCGTTTTCTCTTCTTTTGTAATCGATGCCTAGCATCACCTGTTGCGCGGGGGTGTTTCACAAAGATTCTAAGTTGAAATCAACTCTAAGTAGGACCTTACTATTATGGAACGCCGTTACACTCTTAAAACACTGTGTAAAAATAGTTGTTGACTCTTTTTATACAACCTTAGGTGTAGCATGATTAGTTGTAGAAAGAAGGGTTGTGTAAAGCGCCCATTGTTCAAGCGTTGATTAAACGTGTTAAATCACGTGATAGTTTCGACCGCGAAATCATAATTTTTGTCCCACTGCAAACCAAGCGAAACAAGATAGCGACGAAGTAGGGTGTTAGTCTTATAACCCAAAGGTCCCCGGTTCGATTCCGACTTTGCCGTTTTATAGTACAATTATTTTTGTATTTGCTATTTCAACAACAGGGTTGTTTAACATTTATTCTAAACAACGGTTGTAGAAAAAATTAAAACAACAGTTGTGTAAACTTTAAACAACTGGGGTTGTTGAACGTTTTCAACAAGAGTTGGATGGTTCATATGTTAAACAGCGGTTGGAGAAAATTTTCAACAAATTGTTGACTTTTTTTACACAGCGTTTTAACAGTGTAGTTTCGTTGTTAATTGTGTGGAACAGCTCTTTGAAAATAAGTAAATCTTGATTGAAATCAGCAATATTTGATATTATTTAGGAGCTACTAAAATAATTGCTATAACATTATGTAGGAAGTTAAAAATAATTGTTTTGAATATGTTTTATACCAAGGCTACAAATGGCTTTCCATAACTGTTAGGCCCAACTTACAGTTAAATTTAAAATACTTAAGTAGACAAATTTCGAAGCCGAGACCAAGAACCTTCAAAATGTTCGAGGCCGAGACCAGGACCGGTCAGAAAATGTCGAGGCCGAGACCAAGACCAAAGGTTGAAAATCATGTAAGCGTGGGGAAGGGGGAGGGGGGGGGGGGGGGGGGGGGGCCGTAGACAATTTTCTAAGCCGAGACCGAGAATTTTCAAAATTTTCGAGGCCGAGACCACGACTCTTCCCAATTTTCAAGGCCGATACCTTCGGTAATGATGGTCGAGACCGCTCAAATGTGGTCTCAAGACCAGCTACACGTTTAAAAAGGAGGGGGGGGGGGGGGTTCAAACCCCAAAACAGTATTTTGTTTTGGTCAAAGGGGAGGGGGGGTTAGGGTTACTTATACTAATACTACAACTAATACTTATTCTACTACTAATACTACTTTTACTTCTACTATTACTACTAATACTAATATTTATAATTATATTAATTGTATACCACCACCACCACCACCACTGCCACTACTACTACTGAAGGGAACACAATTCCTTGTATGCTCTCCTCTTCTTCCTGGAGAGTCGTTTCAGTTCAGATATTATCTATATTTGGATTAATCTTTTCGAGGTAAGCTTGGTGGAACATTCTGATCAAGGCGACTTAAAAGCCCAACATTGTTTTTTATGATTCCCACATGTTCACAATAAACATGTGTTGTTACTTCTTTGTTTTTTCTGTTTTATTTGTTGTGAATTATGATTCATATGTTTATAATATGTTGACGATGTAGATATATACAGTTCAATTCAATTCAAGCTCAATTCAAGTTAATAGTACGGTTTGAACTCGGGACCTCTTGACATGCTTGATTGGAAGACGCGAGCTCCACCAACCCTGCCAAACCTGGTCAAAAAATACTACCCAGGGGCGGATCTAGCTTTTTTCTAAGGGGGGGGGGGGGGGGTTTCCATGAGCCAAGAAGCGGCGATTTTATTTTTGCCATTTTGAAACCTCGTAAGTGATGTCTTTTTGCTAAGGGGGGGGGGGGGGTTGACCCAATTACGATGCGGAGCATCGTCCACGAGCCGCGAAGCGGCGATTTTTTTTGCTATTTTGAACCCCCGTAAGTGATGTTTTCCACATCACATTTTCATTTGGCAGCCCAAGGGGGGAGGGTTAAACCCCCTAAACCCTCCCCCCCCCCCCGTAGATCCGCCACTGCTACCAAAAGTAAACGCTTCTAGGCTCTGATGGATATGATAAAAACAAGTAATTCTACACGGTTGCTGTGAAGAGATTTGATAATGCTTAATATATAAATGCACTCATATAATACAGATTTAGCTGTTAGCAAGGTTATCAATGGAATATTTGATGATAGCCTTTGTAAATAGTAACAAACAATACGTGGATATATGGCACGTTTTATTTGTTGTTAAAGTGATACCTGTAAAGTGTCAGATATTGCACAAAATAACATTTGAGACTTCAATCCTATATCAATATCATTGTAAAATACAATTGAAAGATTTGTGAAAGTTTGAAAGAAAACGAACACTGTTTACCTAGTGAAAAAACGAATATTGAGTTCATATTTTATCAGCGAATACTGATGGTCTGCCATACATTTTGTCGCAGTAATGAATGATCCGTTTGAGATATTCGCACCCTTGTATGTTTACACACGTAGTACATAATTCATGGAATTTGTACTCGCTTGGCTCAAAGTTCAATCTCCGGAATGTTCTCACGAGTGATGCATGCGGACGTTCTCAGCTAGGACAATATTGTACTTTTTATCAAAAGCGTTAATCAACGTGATTGAAATAAAAGATTTAAATGATAATTATCTTCATACTAAAGGGACATTTGAAAAAATCAAACCCTATTTTATTCTTCTTTTACCATAAGCTAAACAACACGGTAGAAGAGAAACGAGGAAGCTCCAAGTAATTTTCGTGGATTTGGACACTTTACAGGTATGACTTTAAGCTTTTGAAATTATCTGACCTCCTATTTTTATAATGTCAATAAAATAATAAGGACGAGCATTTCTTATTACAAAAACAGGTCACCTTGATAAAACAGAAATCCATTTCCCGAAATATAGCAACTACCCCACCAGTACTGCCCCCATGTCAAAAGATTTGATAATGCTTAATATTTAAATGCACTCATATAATACAGATGCAGCTGTTAGCAAGGTTTTCAATGGAGTGTTTGATAAAAGCCTTTGTAAATAGCAACAAACAATACGTGGATATATGGCACGTTTTATTTGTTGTTAATCTTTTGAAATTATCTGACCTCCTATTTTTATAATGTCAATAAAATAATAGGGACGAGCATTTCTTATTACAAAAACAGGTCACCTTGATAAAACAGAAATCCATTTCCCGAAATATAGCAACTACCCCACCAGTACTGCCCCCATGTCAAAAGCGTGTTAATCGATGGCCTTACTTATTGATCAGAAATATTGATGACATACAATCATACATGTAGATATATTTAAACAAAATCTACATTGCAGAACCTAAACCTATTCAAATGGAGTCAAATTGGAAAAACAATTTCGTTAAAAATATTTCACACCGCGGAGAAAGCACCAACAAACGTTAAAAGTATGTACCCCCGCCCCGGCGCCCGGTCTGGTCCCGGCTCCCGCTCCATTGGCCATTGGATTTGTATACGATGTCTGTTCAGGTGGATTTTGACGAGACCAGCCACGGACTACTAGGACAAAATCCTAACACTTTGAAAAATCCTGGGTACGCCTATGACTACTACTACTACTACTACTACTACTACTACTACTTAGGGTTAGGGTTAGGGTTAGGGTTAGGGATAGGATCACTGTACAGATTATCCGGCTTGGTACGAACAGTCACGTCACGTTCACGTTCGCGTCACGTGAACGGTTCTGTACCTTTTGTGAAACAGGTCACCCAAATCTATGAAGTGTAGGGTAAAGTGACCCAACAATTTGTCGTTTTCCATGCCGGTAAAACTCGAAGTGTCGCGTTAAAGGGGTAGTTTAGTTTTGGTAGAGAGGGCGCTGCACATCACAATTTTTTGTGAGATAATGAAAAACTGAGTGTCGAATTTGAGAGAACATGCAATTTTAATGGCAGAATAAACTTTATTTGGTCAAAATCGGTCCAGAAACGGCTGAAATATCAATAAATATATTTGATCTTATAATTATTTGGGGCCCAAATAATTAGATGATTTTTTAAAAAAATTTAAAAAATGCTTACACTTTTTCAAAAAATTTCAAAAGCGTTTTTTAAATAGTTGTTGATGATCTATCTACTTAATCATTATTTCAATAGAACATCACATGCATTATTTTGTATGAAAAATGGTTGAAACCAATGCCTTTTTAGAAAGCGCCCTCTTGTGTTTTAATGGCTCTTTTTGAATGATAACAGGAGTTTTACTTAGTCGTTTGTAATTTTGTATACCTTTCGAGCATGATGGAGTAATAACTATGAGTTTATAATGTTACTGTCCAGGTTTGGTTACTAAAGTTCAGCCTTACCAAAACTGTACTACCCCTTTAACCAAATCGTGACGTGAGCGTTTAATCAAGATTTTTTAAATTGCAAACGCTTGTTACTAAGACTAGATATACACGCACAAAGAGATTTAAAATGTCGACGAAAATGCCGATACCCCCTAATCAAATCTTTTCAATCATTATGTTTATAATATGTACGTGCATAATTCAGAGTAATCTGAGACGATAATATGCAGTTCTGTCATTTAGGTAATGTACAACCATACCACTTGCATTATTTGTCTTGTTATTGGAGTATTTCTAAAGACGTGTCGTGCGTGGATTTTGGCAAATGTTGATTTCCAGCTGAATTGCTACACGCAGCGGACAATTCAGTTCGCATACGCCTGAAGTTCCCGTGCTCGACGTCTGCGCGTACTGGCGCTGCCCTTAACGGCGTTGTATGTGCATGCCTGTGAAAGTGAGTGAGTGAGTGAGTGAGTGAGTGAGTGACTGGCAGCAGTAAATCAATGAGTTTAAAAGTAATAAAACAATGATTTGATTAATAGTGTTTATTTATGGTTATTGAATCGAGTCAATCTATAAGTCAGTCATTTAATCTAATAAACAATCAATTAATCAGTCAATCATTATAATGAAACAATCACACCAACCAATCAATATTAAATAAATCAATTAATGTATTTGACATTCGAACTAGGTAGCTACTTGTAGGCAGTGGCGTACCCAGGATTTTTTCAAGGGGTGGGTGTAGGGGGGGGGGGTATTTCGTCAGACAAATTGATGTAAGCGGGGGAGTGTGGGTAGGGGGTGTCCGTAGAAAATGACCGCAGCCGAGGACGAGACCAGGACCGGTCACAAATTTCGAGGCCGAGACCAAGACATTTCTTGAATTATGTAAGGGGGTGGGGATGGGGGTAGGGGGTGTCCATCCCCAAGCCCCCAGGCCTGTGTACGCCTATAATTGTATATTACAGTATAGGTAGGACGGGTTCGTTCACGATTAAATTTACCGAGAATTAGTCTCTTCTCAACGACAATTTACATTAATTTGTTTTACGCAAGCGCCAATTTACGTGAGCTTTCATGAATTGCATATATTATATCTACAAACTGTTGGGTCACGTAACCCAACACTTCGTAGATTTGGGTGACCTGTTTCACAAAAGGTACAGAACCTGAACGTGACACTTCGTAGATTTGGGTGACCTGTTTCACAAAAGGTACAAAACCTTCACGTGACCTGAACGTGAACGTGACGTGACTGTTCGTACCAAGCCGATTATCCCACCGTGTCCATCAGATTACAGAAGATGTCATCCCTTCAGTATTTTACCGTGTGCCTTTTTTTTTTTACGGTGGCTTAACTGTGTGCTTTTTGTGAATCGGGTGAACTCTGTCAAGCCAGGTCAAAAAGTACTACCAGGCATCGGTTGGAAAACAAAAAGTAAACGCTTCTAGGCTCTGATGGATATGATTAAAAAAAGGAATTCTACACGGTTGCTTTGAAGAGATTTGATAATGCTTAATATTTAATGCACTCATATAATACAGATGCAGCTGTTAGGAAGGTTATCAATGGAGTATTTGATAAAAGCCTTTGTAAATAGTAACAAACAATACGTGGATATATGACACTTTTTATTATATGTTGTTAAGCGTTTGAAATTATCTGACCTCCTATTTTCATAATGTAAATAAAAGAATAAGGACGAGCATGTTTTATTACAAAAACAGCTCACCTTGATAAAAACAGAAATCCATTTCCCGAAATATAGCTACTACAACACCAATAGCAACAGGAACAACACTAATAAGTATAGCTACCGTCAACATATAATACTTATAATAGTACTATAAACACTACTACCATTGCTATATAGCTACCGTAAACATATAATACTTATAATAGTACTAACACTACTACCATAGCTACTCCAGCTCATTATGCCAAAAACAAGTAAAAAACTAAACAAAAAAGTACTACCAGGCATCGATTAGATAATAATACAAATACATCCAGGCTCTGCCTTATATATACAAAAATTGAGCCGATCGGAATGACAACCAGTCGAGTCGGCTCTGTCTGCGCCGGGCATAATTATACACGGTTGCCTTGAAGCTATTTGATAATGCTCAATACTAAAATGCACTCATATAATACAGAGGCAGCTGTTAGTAAAGTTATATCAATGGAATATTTGATGATATCCTTTGTAAATAGTAACTAATATATAGTAAACAATACCTGAAAATATGCCACGTTTTGCTTGTTAAGATATTGAAATTAACTGACCTCCTATATATTTTCGTAATGTAAATACAGCAATCGGACTAGCATTTCAAAAACATAAATAAACTTCCCGAGCTGTAGCTACTACAACAGCGTCAACAACAACACCAACATCAGCAACGATAACATCTACTTGTACTAGTGCTACCACTATTATATACTACTATTGCTAGTGCTACCACTATACTACTTCTACTAGCGCTACCACTATCATATACTACTATTTCTAGTGCTACCACTATACTTCTTCTACTAGTGCTACCACTATTATATACTACTATTGCTAGTGCTACCACTATACTACTTATACATGTGCTACCACTAATATATATATACTACTATTGATAGTGCTACCACTATACTACTTTTACTAGTGCTTCCACTATACTACTTTTACTAGTGCTTCCACTATACTAATTCTACTACCACTATTATATACTACTATTGCTGCTCCGACTAATTCTGGCCAAAACATGTCACCAGGTACTACCAGGCATCGTGTATAAAATAACATTGCCCATCCAGGCTCTATGCCAGATATACATATAGCAAGTACACATTTTCGGTTGATTTAAAGACGTTTGATAAAACTAAGTTTTTAAATGCAATAGATGCAACACTCAGAAAAGTTATCAATCATAGAATATTTGATGATGGCCATTGTAAATACTAAGAACAATACCTGAAAATATGATACGTATTTTGTTTGTGTTAAGATATTGAAATTGTCTGACTTCCTATAGCACATTTACTTATACTAAATGATTGCGTTAAGGATTGGGGACACAATTTATAAATGTAATATTCATTACGGGGAGAATCCTTACAACAAGTTCATGCATTGTAAATTGGCAACATATCACACACTAATTTTTGCGATACGTTTACGCTCGCAATCGCGGGATCAACAATTTTGTTGCGGATTTTGACAATGTTACTATATCCCTTTGTAGGGATCTTGTAACGTTGTTGACATGTGCAAAAAGTGACGAGTGGTTTTGAAAAAAACCGAAACCTGTCCCATGATTTTATATATAGCTAATACGAATACAACAAGGTATGAGGGAACCGCTAGAATTCCAATTGGATTTTGAGGATTTGGACAACGTTACTAAAGTCCCTTTACTTCTGGAAATTAGGTATAACAACATTTTTTTAAAATTATATCAAACATCAATTTGTGATATCCAATTCTTGATAATTAAAACTTAATTTCGTGATATCATGAATTGAATATGTGATACCAAGGGTTCAATTCGTGATATTCAATTCAATTACATTTCAACTTTATTCAACCAATTGTGAATTTAAAAAATATTTTTAAACAGAGTTAAACTAATATATTATACCTGACAATATTGTTCAAAATTATGAAAGATCCGAGCCCAAAGAAAGAAGAAGCTGATTAATTATAACAATAAACTTAATTGTATTTATATCAAGAGTTGATATTTGATACCTACGGGAAATGATTTCTTGATTTCGGGAATTGAATTGGTGACATCGAGAGCTGAATTTATGATTATCAAGAATTCAAATAACAAATGGCAAATCTGGATATCAAGTGATATCAGGAATTGAAGAAAAGCGAGAGAAAAAGCACGGGAGCCGAGTTCAAACCCAAATCGATGCCCCAGTACAGAACAGCACTTGTGTCCTTCAACAAGACACTATATGCACATTGCTGCTGTATCCAATGGCCCAGGTACAAATAAAATGTGTCATGTTACAAGCAGGTTTCTCTGGGAAAACAGAGCAAAAGCACTGAACGGGCTAACCTGAATGAAATGAAACCTTGACACTATTAAAGGGGTAGTTTAGTTTTGGTAGAGAGGGCGCTGCACATCACAATTTTTTTGTGAGGTAATGAAAAACTGAGTGTCGAATTTGAAAGAACATGCCATTTTAATGGCAGAATAAACTTTATTTGGTCAAAATCGACACAGAAACGGCTGATATATCTATAAATATATCTGATCTTATAATTATTTGGGGCCCAAATAATTAGATGATTTTTAGAATTTTTTTTTTAAATGCTTGCACTTTTTCAAAAAATTTCAAAAGCATTTTTTAAATAGTTGTTGATGATCTCGCTATTAATTCATTATATCAATAAAACATCACATGCATACTTTTGTATGATAAATGGTTGAACACAATGCCTTTTTAAAAAGCGCCCTCTTGTGTTTTAATGGCTCTTTTTGAATGATAACAGGCTTTTTACTTAGTCGTTTGTAATTTCATATACCTTTCGAGCATGGTGGAGTTATAACTACTAGTTTATAATGTTACTATGCAGGTTTTGGCTACTAAAGTTCAGCCTTACCAAAACTAAACTACCCCTTTAACCTAAACTTGCGAAAACAAAATGGGTAAAAGTTAAAAGCACCTTTCCACATAATATTGACAATGTAACTTATCTAGAAGGTCGACATGCACGCATGCACTACAATTAGCCCAGTACAGCTAAGGCGTGACACTTGACAAAACGATCTGCGAGCTATAACAACAGCATACGGGAAGCAAATGAATCGATGGCCTTACTTATTGATCAGAAATATTGATGACATACATGTAGATATATTTTTAAAATAATCTACATTTTGGAACCTAAACCTATCAAATGGAGACAAATGGGACAACAAATTTCGTTCAAAATATTTCACACCGCGGAGAAAGCACCAACAAACGTTAGAAGTATGTACCCCGGCCCCCGGCCCTTTAGTTTCTTCTATCTGTGACGGGTCACATATGAGAAGAGTCTCGCTATTCATAATACGGAATGAGGGTCGCTATTCATAATACGGAAAGAGGGTCACTATTCATAATACGAAATGATGGTCGCTATTCATAATACCGAATGAGGGTCGCTATTCATAATACGGAATGAGGGTCGCTATTCATAATACGGAAAGAGGGTCACTATTCATAATACGAAATGATGGTCGCTATTCATAATACCGAATGAGGGTCGCTATTCATAATACCGAATGAGGGTCGCTATTCATAATACGGAAAGAGGGTCGCTATTCATTACAATTAAATGAGGAAACAATGTGATAATTCAAAGAGATTTGGAGAATGAAAAACAAATTGTTAAAAACGCCGTATACAGCAAAAGTTTGAGCACGAAATCGATTGTAATTGAAAAATTACTAAAAGTGATCAGCCAAAGACGAAATTAAAAATAAGTGTTGGCAAATTCATTCCAGGCTACTCTATCAAGACAAAAATAATAGAAATAAATTTGAATAATAGTGTAAAAATGGACGGGAAACCTATATGATAATTAACAGTCATGCGCAGTTTACTTTCCCGGCTAGCAAAAGTGCAGCTGTACATGGACTACAGTAATTCAATATGTTTAATTAATTTCTGAGGGAAAAAAATGTGTAAATTTTAATTACAATACAACGGTTGTAATAAGTGATAATACGAAATTAAACATTGAAAAAAGTAACCTAAGCTTGCGAAAACAAAATGGGTGAAAGTTAAAAGCGCCTTTCCACAGAATATTGACAATGTAATCTAGAAGGTCGACATGCACGCATGCACTACAATTAGCCCAGTACAGCTAAGGCTTGACACTCGACAAAACGATTTTCAAACTAAATTATAAAGCATGTGAGAAGTGTTGTCGAAATTGTATTAGCAAAACATATGATTATACAATGCAAAACCTAAACATACAAATGGGAGAAAAAATGTTCATAAAACATAAACTACATGTATATAGAGCGTATGTATTATTCAATGGCGTAGCGACGGAGGGGGGGGGGGGGGGGGTGCTCGTGCCCTCCCCAATAATTAGAGAAAAAAACAATAGAAATCTAATCCCTCATTGCAAGATGATTGGTTGCTGGTGTGGCGTCTGTTAACATCCCGGAGGTGTGGCTTAGCTAGCTCCACCGGAAATAATGGTAAGAGTTACCCGCCAAATGAGTGATGGCGCTGTTAATTCTCTTCATGAGAACTACAAAGCCTCAACCGATGCAGTGCCTTTTTTAATCCGAACATTTATTTTGGGCCTGTTTTGTCATGCGACGCATCGCGCTAAAGCCTGCGTCACAAATGCAACGGACCCCGGCATAATTTATAGATCGCCAGAGAATCGCCGAATTTCAAATCCGCCAGGGAGTCGAGCGTTTTGTTCCGTTTGAAATCTGCCCCGTCCAATATGTGACGGGGTAGTTGAACTTAACTCTAAGTTGGACCTTACTATTATGGAAAGCCATTTGTAGCATTGGAATACAATATATTCAAAAGCAAAAAAGCCAAGAATTTAAGAATCTTCATAAATTTTGTATCAAGAACATAAAATCTCCATGAAAATTTTCAAAGCCGAAACCGAGTAACTTCAAAGCTTTCGAGACCAAGGCCAGGGCCAGTCAAACAATTTCGAGGCCGAGACCAAGCCGATTGTTAGAATCGCGTGAGTGGGGGTGTCCGTAGAAAGTTTTCGAAGCCGAGACGGAGAACTTCGAAAATTTTCGAGGCCGAAGCCAGAATTCTTCACAAGTTTCGAGGCCAAGACCAGGATCGTTCAACATTTTCGAGCCGAGACCATTGGTACTGATAGTCGAGACCACTAAAATGTGGGCTTGAGACCAGCTACAAGTTGTAAAGTTGTAAAACAGCCATTTGATGGTCAAGGGGGGGGGGGGGATATCTCCGGTGACCAATAGCGACAACACAATAGGTATGCAGGTGCAAAATGGTTTAACTGGTTACCCGTAGTCTCTGTTTTTCTTTGGCCGGGCACAAGTTGGGCCATTGATGAGAATTCGGGCCAATGAGTTTCGGTAGTAGTCATGTTTCTTTGTGCCCGTTTATGTTCCACTTCACATTCTCTATTTCTTCAAGGAGGGTGTCTAGGTCTTATTCTAACCTCAGTGGTCTTACATTATACATGTTACATGTGCAAATACATACTTTGGCTCGGCACCAGAAGGATGACCATTCGCCAGTTTGTTAGCTCTACCTGTAGAGCTTGGCCCGTTTTGGCATTGGGCATTACGACGTTCTTCTTTGTCTCTTACATTTTTAATTTGTTGTCATGCAGCCCCCAGCCCCTGCCCACCTCCTCCGTCTATGATTATACAACACTGCATTTGTTTAAGTAACGTTGGTAACGTTGGGCGTTGCATCAACATTTTATGGAGATATCTTAATACTTTTGTTTACATAATCATTATAACTTGTTTTTGTTAGCGCAATGGTTATGCGATTTGGACGTGTGCAGTAAATTGCTGAATTATGGGGCTCAAAATGCATGGTTTTGCTCTTCGTCACGGTCAGCATGTAGAGCATGACCACACGGCTAGAGAGGGCGCTATAATGTCAACGTCGTGGTTTTGTCACACAGAAATAAGTCATATTTAGTGCACCTCCTGCACATTACGTTCGACATTTTTGTTCCTGCATGTGTTTCACACATAGCGGTAGCATAATCATTATAAATGATATATCATAATTATTAAAGATAAATCAACAAGCTTTCCAATAATGCAAAATGGAATGATATTAGGAGCCATGAATACGGTATGAATTTCACTAATGCGCCCCATGGCCCGGTTTATGCTGCACACACTCCGATAGCAAACTAATGGCAGATGATGCATAATTACAAACAAATAAACAGGCTTTCATATGATGATCAATTTACTGATGATAATGCAAAGTAAAACAACAACATATTTTCCCCAATAGTGTAGATACACCTATAGGATTACGGTTAGGGGACTCAAATTAGGCGTTTTGTCATTAAGAACTCCGAAATCCGGTTTATTGTTATCACTCGCTGCCTCGCTGATGTCGTACCTTTTCAAAAAAAAAACGCACCATTCATGCTCTCAGTTTCCTGGCCCGCGTAATTCCTCCTTTTAGCAGAAAAGCGGGACTTTGTGAAAGCCAGGGAAAGACGCGGTTGTTCTTAATGACAAAACGCCTTAGTGCATTTACTTTTTTTAAATTAAAATGCAGCCCTCTTTGAGTTTTGCAAATGCACTCAACATTTAGGCTAAAGCAATTCTTATTCGGGCAAACTAAAATCGTAATTAAAAACAAATCATATACAAATCGGAAAAAAATCTCATATTCGGTCAATGTCTATAGTCAGATAAAAAGCATGCTAACTTTGGGAAAAGTTGTAGGTTTTTTGTCTATTTTGAAATATAACGTTTCCGTATAAGTCAAATAAAAAACAAGTAAAACAAGTAGGCTACTTATCTGATTTTTTTCCTAACCCTCTTCATATATCACATTTTACGCTATTTTGTTTACGCTATTGTATTGCAAACTTTGTTTATACTGAACATTTTAACGTTATTATTGTACAGAAAATTTGGAAATGACGAGTCGAATTCCGTTTGCGGACAAAATTGTCTAGTATAATTAGTCTGCCGGTCGGCATAAGGACGGATCTTATCCGACCGCGGGGATAGTCTAGTCCGCACGAACCAAATTTCACAGATTCCGAGGTGCCGATACATTGGCCCGGATTCACAAAGGAGGTTTGTAGGAGGTTTGTACAAACCATGGACAAACCATCGTCTACATCTACGGAGTGCTTCTTGTATACAAGTCAAACGATTCATAATGTATCATGATATGACTGTAAGAGCTTGCTAACCACCAAATTTCACCATGTGAGAAGATAAACATTTATTTGGTTCATTTAGTAAACATGTACCATCAACATCGTTAACGAGTAAAGAGTTTACATTCTTTCTCTATTAGTTTACAAAATGGCGCTCCATAGATGTACACCATGAAAAAAACCCTACTTTGTACAAACCTACTACAAACCTCCTTTGTGAAATCCACCCATTATGTTTGGTTGCTAACGTCAATTCCCCCAAATATGGCTTCGAACCAGAATAACCCTAACCCTATCCACGTACCCATAGTATGGTGGACATATTGGATTTGGCGGCCATGGTTAGAGTCGGTGGCTAAACGTACATGGAAATTGAAGTTAGCGACCACAACAAATATCCACCTAAATTGCACTGCCCGGAACGCGAAGCCGCGGCCCAATAAAATCCGTCATCGCACCGGATCGGAATCATGGTAATCTCGCTTACCAATATCGGAAACGCGGTGTGTCGGGGGCGCGGTAATGGACATAAATCAAGCATGTCATCAAACTAAAATGTGGTGATTTTATGATTTTCTCATCTTTGCCCGGATATGTTGGTGATTTGGGGTTGAAATTGGCTCGAATTAGTGTGATTTGTTATCTGCCTTTACGTGCTTGTGTACTGTTGGAAGTTGACACTTGCTAGCCACACATTGGATTGTGTATTATTTCCGCTCTTCCTCTTACCAGGTTACGGGGACAAAATGTCAACTTATGAACCAATAAAGCTGACAAATGACCCATATACCTGTCTTATTCTCGTTGGCAACTGCTATTAAATAGAGTGAGTATTGATATTGATCAAACATAAAGATTTTATTACTAGTTATAGATATTTGAAGAGATTTAATTGCGAATGAGTTATTTGAATGAGTTATTAATTGCGTTCATTATCATACATTGATACGCCGTTATACGCGCGCCACTGTTGAATAAAATATGATACATGACGTACATGAACGTACGAATGTATGCACGAGTATGTCCCTGACCCTAAGCCAATGATTTGCCTATCGATATGTTGATATACTGTATATTGTTTTCATTCGCGACGTCATTTGATTTTACGATTATACTAACTGATCTTCTCCGTTTTAAAAGGATTATTCCATCGTAAAAACTTGTTCATATCGTTTATATGAGCCTATTGTGATAATATGACGTGCGAATTAGAGTGGTGAAATGCTAAAATGCCCCTAATTTGAACAGAAAAACGAGTGTGGAGATGAAAACTTCAAAAACAGGACCTAATTAGTAAGATATTTTCTAAAACATGATTTAGGATATATATTAGTTGCAGTATTTTCCCTAAAAATACCAAAATCGAACGATTGTTGAAGCAATTGAAAGAGACAAAATATGGCGTCATGCAATTGCCAATTTGAGGGTAAAAATAATCTAATACTTTCTACATGTTCTAAAAACCTAAAACCTTACCCTGATACTTGCTCTTTACTTTAACATCAATTATATCCCTCATGAGATCGTTTTACCATTGAATTTGACAAACGATAGTTTTGGACAACTCGCAAAATAACGTGACCGGGGCGTTAGTAAAAAAATTAACTCTAAAAGTTCGTTACGCGCTCGTTCCATAGATCATGTGTTTAAGCAAAATGCACACGCGATCAAATTTGTGCAGTACTCTATGGCGCACACGTTCTAGTCACGTGATTGCCCTTGTTGGTAAAAACTATTCACCTAGGAAGAAGAACGCCAAGACAGCCAATAAGCACATCCGTGGGAGCGCTAGCACGCATTCATCGCGTATGTGCGCAACTGCCAGCGCGTTGGTGCGCACTCAGTTTTGCGTCTTTGAGATTGTATGCGCAAAATAACAATGACTTTAAGCGTATTAGATGCGCCGTGTGGTTCTGGAGGATCATACTGGCTTCATTAATGTCGATTGATTTTTATATCAAAATTTACAAGCGATTTTATGAAATATTCAAGAGATTTTCACTTATTTTGCTATAAGCTGAACACAATCACTGATATTGATGAGTGATATAAAACAACTAACGAATGTGCTTGATTGTGATAGGCAATCTATTACCTCGGTGGGCTCAAAATGACTATTACCCTCAGCTACGCTTCGGGTAATAATCATTTTGAGCCCACCTCGGTAATAGATTTGACTATCAAAAGAAGCCCATTCGTTAGTTGTATACTAATGTTTTTATTAGGGTTTGGGAAAATTATAAATAATTTTATAGCGCAAATAAGCATTTTATTTTTTAGATTCTCCTACTTAAATTCAAGTTAGCAACTCGATGAGTTGGCTTCTTATTACATGAACTAACAGTCGCTAACCTCATATAATATACATAACATGCTGAATGAATGCAGGATAGAAATGTTAAAACTGTATATGTTGTATAGGGGAAAACATGTGAATTAGGTACCCTAACAATACTCTTTTCGTATTATGATTTGTATTCCTGTTTTGTAACATTCAGGGCTCTTTTCTGTGTAATATTTGATTCATGAATATTGGTCATGGATACACTTGTTCCACTTACACCGATAATCGTATTATTACAAAATATTAATTTTACTTTCTTATACATACAAGTCAAAAGTATTATTTCCTATTGCGACCAAACCTGTATATAAAGATCATTCAAGGGTATTAAGGATATGTGATCTTTATCCACAGGTAATCTCTCTAGACAGGCTCATTTAGATGTAAACTGCAAGTCAACTGGGAGTCAAGATTAGTGGTCTCTATAGACAGGTTCATTTACATGTAAACTTCATTGAAGGGAGTCAAGATTAGTGGTCTCCATAGACAGGTTCATGACATGTAAACTGCATTCAAGGGAGTCAAGATTAGTGGTCTCTATAGACAGGTTCATTTACATGTAAACTTCATTTAAGGGAGTCAAGATTAGTGGTCTTTATAGACAGGTTCATTTACATGTAAACTGCATTCAAGGGAGTCAAGATTAGTGGTCTCTATAGACAGGTTCATTTACATGTAAACTGCATTGAAGGGAGTCAAGATGAGTGGTCTCTATAGACAGGTTCATGACATGTAAACTTCATTCAAGGGAGTCAAGATAAGTGGTCTATATAGACAGGTTCATTTACATGTAAACTTCATTGAAGGGAGTCAAGATTAGTGGTCTCTATAGACAGGTTCATTTACATGTAAACTTCATTGAAGGAAGTCAAGATTAGTTGTCTCTATAGACAGGTTCATGACATGTAAACTGCATTCAAGGGAGTCAAGATTAGTGGTCTCTATAGACAGGTTCATTTACATGTAAACTTCATTGAAGGGAGTCAAGAGTAGTGGTCTCTATAGACAGGTTCATTTACATGTAAACTGCATTCAAGGGAGTCAAGATTAGTGGTCTCTACAGACAGGTTCATTTACATGTAAACTACATTCAAGGGAGTCAAGAGTAGTGGTCTCTTTAGACAGGTTCATTTACATGTAAACTACATTCAAGGGAGTCAAGATTAGTGGTCTATATAGACAGGTTCATTTACATGTAAACTGCATCCAAGGGAGTCAAGATTAGTGGTCTCTATAGACAGGTTCATTTACATGTAAACTGCATCCAAGGGAGTCAAGATTAGTGGTCTCTATAGACAGGTTCATTTACATGTAAACTGCATCCAAGGGAGTCAAGATTAGTGGTCTCTATAGACAGGTTCATTTACATGTAAACTGCATCCAAGGGAGTCAGGATTAGTGGTCTATATAGACAGGTTCATTTACATGTAAACTGCATCCAAGGGAGTCAGGATTAGTGGTCTCTATAGACAGGTTCATTTACATGTAAACTGGATTGAAGGAAGTCAAGATTAGTGGTCTCTATAGACAGGTTCATTTACATGTAAACTGCATCCAAGGGAGTCAAGATTAGTGGTCTCTATAGACAGGTTCATTTACATGTAAACTTCATTGAAGGAAGTCAAGATTAGTTGTCTCTATAGACAGGTTCATGACATGTAAACTGCATTCAAGGGAGTCAAGATTAGTGGTCTCTATAGATAGGTTCATTTACATGTAAACTTCATTGAAGGGAGTCAAGAGTAGTGGTCTCTATAGACAGGTTCATTTACATGTAAACTGCATTCAAGGGAGTCAAGATTAGTGGTCTCTACAGACAGGTTCATTTACATGTAAACTGGATTGAAGGAAGTCAAGAGTAGTGGTCTCTTTAGACAGGTTCATTTACATGTAAACTGCATTCAAGGGAGTCAGGATTAGTGGTCTCTATAGACAGATTCATTACATGTAAACTGCATTCAAGGGAGTCAAGATTAGTGGTCTCTATAGACAGGTCAAATAACATGTAAACTGCATTCATGGGAGTCAAGATTAGTGGTCTCTATAGACGGGTTCATTTCATGTAAACTGCATTCAAGGGAGTCAATATTAATGGGTCTCTATACACAGGTTCATTACATGTAAACTACATTGAATGAAGTCAACTGTTTTTTTACAGGTGGTCTTTATTCGAAGGTGGTCACTAGTATAGGTTTGACTGTATTACATGTCTAAAGATAACGTTGCGTCAAACTTAATGGTCAAACTTAACTTTAGTGACCGAAACCTGCATGATTACGGTACAAACTAATAGTTATAACTTCACCATTTTTGAAAAGTATACACAATTACAAACGACAAAGTAAAACCCCTGTTATCATTCAAAGAGAGCCGTTACAACTCAAGTGACAGATTAACTCTAGAAAACTAGGTCCTCCTAATGCGGAATGGAGGGAAAACAAAAATCAGCCAAATTCGTTACAATTTATTTGGGGAGGGGGGGGGGGGGCACTTTGGAAATTACCAATACTCAACTCACCTTTAAACTTGCTTCTATAATAATTCATTATTTTCTTGTTTACAAAACGAATTAATACCTAAACGAACGCCCACTTTATCACGAGTTTTGCATATTTTGTAAGAAAATATTAACACGAGTGCCTTGTCTCTTTTTTCGAATGTTCTTTGATAACAATTATACAGCAACAAGAAATTTTAGCTAAACTCATGTTGTTTTTTTATAATGCAATATTATAGCTTTCAGAATAGCGACATTAGTTTAGATGCCTAAAAGTCACTGGAATTGTGCCAATGACTTTTTCCTTCTCATTTGCGTTTACGTTATACATTTCTGGGCCAAGTTTCATAAAGCTCCTTCAATTGTAGTAAGTGTCCAATTATTGTAACTTACTTGATCAGTTTCCCTACGTTTGAAATAATATAATTATTATCAAACATGCTAAAATTTGAAAGAGCATAATATTTTAATGATAGGAGAAATTATTTGATCAAAATCGGTTGAGAAACGGCTGAAATATCCATAAACATAGCCATTTATAATAAATGTGGGGCCCCACACTTATTCGATAATTTTGAACAGCCGTTAACATTTTTAGAAAATGCTTCCTCTTTTCAAAAAGTCACAAAATATGTATTTAGATAGTTGTTGATTATCTATCTATCTAATCACCTTTTCAACAAAACATCACATGCCTTTAAAAAAAATGATAACAGGACCTTTACTAAGTGATTTGTAATGTTGTATTCCTTTCGAGTTATAACTATTAGTTTGTAATGTAATGATGCAGGTTTTGGTTACTAAAATTCAGTTTGACCATATAATAATCTCATTTCTTTATGACATCATAATTTTAATAAATAATTGAGGGACTGACCAGAAATAAATTACATTTAGATTAAAATGAACACAGAAAATTTCCTTTTTTCATTGCTCATATTAATACACTAATATTATAGACATAACTATTGTATCAGTTTGTACTCATATCCATGTAATCATGGTGGCTAAATATTATTCATGTTACATGCGTTCGGTTCGTATAAATGATGAAAATAACGAAACAAAAACTGAACAATACTAGTGCAGTTTATGTAGTAACATTTCCCAGAATATACATAACTTTATCGCAATACTTGTTCAGCGAGTCAAATTGTATCGGCTGCTGTATCTGCATGCTGTACTACATACATGATTATTATACAAATAGTGCATGGTTTGGAGTTGAATATACCAGAATAGACAACGATACATTTTTAATTTCTCGAGAGCGATTATATTGCATCGAGGCCGCAGGCCGAGTGCAATATAATCGCACGAGAGAAATTAAAAATGTAGAGGTGTCTATTGTGGAATATTTAACGACAAGAAGCATGTACTATTTGTTATATAATATGATTATTTTGAGGAACTGATATGGTTATCATGTTGATAAACCCAAATTGACCTTGCTCAAATTGTGAGTGCACTCTCTCCAGCCATTGTCGGCCCTGCGTACTGTGTTAAGTGCCAGCGCGTATTAGAAATAATTGCGCGCTCTGCGCATTTTCCCCATTCAAGAACAAGCGCACAAGAGCACATTACGCACTCCAAGGCAATCCCCTGCGCAGCTCGTTTGGCTCTCTATGGTCAGTTTGTACATACTGAAAAGTTATAATACATATGTATTATAACTTTACCATTGATTATACCGGATTAAGCATCGGTAATCAACCAATGGGAATGCTCAATTTACCTTCATTATGACGTCATCATATTATATAGCTGTATAATAACGCTGTCATAATGCAGCAGTGCAGTCAGTTGATTTAGACTTTGATATTTGATAAATCAATAATGCATGTATGGCGGGGTTTTCTTTCTTTCTGTCAGTCACAATATATAAGTGTGGGTTTTCCCCGCACAGCTTATTCATAACCATGATAACCTAGAACTATGTGGCACATAGTAATATTCTATAAAGCCCGGTAAAGACACAGTACATTAACAATACCAATGCATTTTCTTGTTTATTTCATTTTTAGAAATATTTGCCTAAAAAAAATATGTATCCAATGATTCGGCGTGACACAGAAAAACACGACCATGACAACCACAACATAAACCCTAATAAGGCCGGGGAGCACTATTGCCCACATCGCGATTTTTCTGACGCTTAAATGTTAGGGCCCGTCACTAGGTGACCCTTTTTTTCGAGTCTTGTGCATCTTTTAAAATAAAATTTCGGAAGTCACGTGACATTTTGTTTTTGCATGTCAGCCCTAAAATCGCTCACTTTCGAGATTTGTGTTCAAAACATATGAAAATATCAGATTTACTAAAAAGAGATTAAGCATAGGTTATTCAGTCTTCTTTACATTTTAGGTGTTTGTTCAGGGGGGCATTTACAGTTGTAAATACAATAAAGTAAAACAAACAATAAAATACATAATAAATTATCCAAACAATAGAAAACATACTAATAACCAGGCTCTTCCAATTGTTTGTGTTGTAGTATTATTCAAATTGGTTTAAAGAATACATGTAGTGAAAATAATATTTAATTATGAGAAATAGATAATTTTGGGGTAAACATAAATTATGCCTTTTATGACCCTATTTGCGTAAATTACCATGAATATATTAACAGGTAAAATGAAATTGAAGTCAAAATTTAAATTAACAAAGTATTCTGTACACTTCACTTGACATGCATGCAAATTGTCACGGCGATTGCACTTAGTCAAGCTAAGTGGTTCCCATAGACAGTTCGGCCCAGATTCACAATGGAGGTTTGTGTAAACCATTACATTTTTGTTCAAACCATAGTCTACATCCATGGAGTGCTGCTCGTAGACCAAGTAAAACACTTTATACTTTCTAGTGATATTGCTATAAGTGCTGGCTAACCAGCAAATTTCTCCATCTGACAAGACAATCATGTATGTGGTGCCTTAACCCTAATAATACCGGGTACATAATGGCCCGCCTCCGCGATTTTTTGTATTGCTCCAAAACGCGATAAGATGACGCGTGGCTGCTTGGTGACTTTTTTGGGTCTTGCAAATTATTATTATTATTTTTTTTAAATCAGACCTACCGTTACGAAGGCACGTGACCTTTTGTCTATCCATGTCAGCCCGAAAATCGTTCAATTTTCGTGATTTGTGTACAAAACATATGGAAATATCAGTTTTCGTGAAAGGAGGTATATCATTGATTATTTGGTCTTGTTTACATTTTATATGTTTGTTTTGGGGTTAAAAATAGTTGAATTTTAGTCAGAAATTAAATTAACAACAAAAACAATAAAATACATAAGTAAAACAAAAACAAAGAAATACATAAGAAATTATAAACACAATAGATAACATCAGGAAGAACCTGGCTCTTCCAATTTGTTTTTGTCGTATTATTATTCCAAATGTTCTAAATAATATATGTAGTGAACACCACAGTTTGAATATGAAGAATATATGATTTATGGGTAAAAATATGAATTTTATGACGTTATTTGCATAAGTTACCATAAATATGCAAACTAATGAATTTTTCAAAAAAATTACATTACCATTGTATTCTAAACACTTCACTTATCATTCGTTCACAATTTCACGGCGATCGGCCGCTCCGCAGCCGAGATCTTAAGGGGGCCATAATGCCCCCCCCCCCCCCCCCCCCCCCCCCCGGCCGTAGGAAGACCTCAAATAGCCCGGCCTTTTTAGGGTTAATTTAATGTGTACTATCAACATTGTAATGAGTTTACATTCTTTCTCCATCAGAGGCGTACCAAGGGGGGGGGGGGGGGGTGTTGGGGGGTTCAAACCCCTCCTCCTTTGACCAAACAATTACTGTTTTGGGTGTTTGAACCCCCCCCCCCCCCCCTCCTCCCCCTTTTCAAATTTGAACTGGTCTCGAGACCAAATTTGTGCGGTCTCGACCGTAATTTTTGATGCGCTCGGCCTCGAAAAGTGCCAAAAACCGTGGTCTCGGCCTCCAAAATATCGAAAATTGTTCGTCTGGACTATAACAAATTTCTACGACTAGCCCCCCCCCCCCCGCCCCCGCTGACAGAATTTGTTTCTGAAGAAACCCCTCCCCCCCCTATAAACAAATCATGGGTACGCCACTGTTCTCCATCAGTTAACAAATGGCACTCCATAGATGTAGACTATGTTTAAAGCATGGTTTGTACACATCTGCTTTGAGAATGCCACCCGTAGTTGTTGAATATACATGTGAATGATAGAGTAGGTTTGACTGTAATACATACCATAATTACTTTTTTTTTGTATTGCAATACATTGTTTTCGGAATACTTTACCCATCCTAGATTAGATGCCTGAATTTCACTGGAATGGTGTGAATGACATTCATTGCTCATTTGCATTTGCATATATATTATACATGTATGGGCCCTTAATGTAAAATTTGTCCAATTGTTGTAAGTTTCCAATTATTGTAACTACTTTGGCAACAGCTAAATGCCTGATCAGTTTCCGTACGTTTGAAATAATATACATGTATTATAAAACATGCTAAAATAAACAGAACTATACGCACGTTATTAACACTATTTATTGTCATTTTCTTTGCTCATATTTATTATAATATTAATTCAACAAATACTAACATACAACCAATAATATTATTTATATACTTATGCCCATTGTCCATTTTCTGCTCATATCCATTTAATTATATACGATTCATTTATCTAAACACGCTAAATGCATTTGGTGTGTATAAATTATGAAAAAAAGAAACTAAAACTGAACAATACTAGTGCAGTTTATGTACAACGATTTCACGGAATATACAGGAGCTAATCACAATATTTATACAACGAGTCATATTGTATCGGCTGCTGTATCTGCATGCTGTACTACATACATGATTATAGCTGTATAATAACGCTGTCATAATGCAGCAGTGCAGTCAGTTGATTTAGACTTTGATATTTGATAAATCAATAATGCATGTATGGCGGGGTTTTCTTTCTTTCTGTCAGTCACAATATATAAGTGTGGGTTTTCCCCGCACAGCTTATTCATAACCATGATAACCTAGAACTATATGGCACATAGTAATATTCTATAAAGCCCGGTATAGACACAGTACATTAACAATACCAATGCATTTTCTTGTTTATTTCCTATTTAGAAATATTTGCCTATAAAAAAAAAATGTATCCAATGATTCGGCGTGACACAGAAAAACACGACCATGACAACCACAACATAAACCCTAATAAGGCCGAGAAGCACAATTGTGCATCGCGATTTTTCTGACGCGTAAATGCTAGGGCCCGTCACTAGGTGACCCTTTTCGAGTCTTGTGCATATTTAAAACAAATTTTCGGAAGTCACATGACCTTTTGTTTTTGTATGTCAGCCCTAAAATCACTCTTTTTCGAGATTTGTGTACAAAACATAAAGGAGATATCAGATTTACAAACAAGAGATACAGCATTGGTTATTCAGTCTTGTTTACATTTTAGGTGTTTTGTTTTTGGGGTCAATTATAATTGTTAATAAAATAACACAAACAGTAAAATTCATAAGTAAACCAAAAAAGAAATACATAAGAGAAAACATAGTAAATAACCAGGCTCTCCCAATTGTTTGTGTTGTATTATTATTCCAAATGGTCTAAAGAATACATGTAGTGAAAACAATGTTTAATAATGAAAAAAGATGGTTTTGGGGTAAACATAAAGTATGCAATTTATGACCCTATTTGCGTAAATCACCATAAATATATTAACAGGTGAAATGAAATTGTAGTAAAAATTGAAATTAACATAGTATTCTGTAGACTTCACTTGACATGCATGCAAATTGTCACGGCGATTGCACTTAGTCAAGCTAAGTGGTTCCCATAGACAGTTCGGCCCAGATTCACAATGGAGGTTTGTGTAAACCATTACTTTTTTGTTCAAACCATAGTCTACATCCATGGAGTGCTGCTCGTAGACCAATTAAAAAAATCATAATTTCTAGTGATATTACTATAAGTGCTGGCTAACCAGCAAATTTCTCCATCTGAGAAGACAAACATGTATGTGGTGCCTTATTAGTAAATATGTAGCATCAACATTGTAACGAGTTTACATTATTTCTCCATCAGTTTACAAATGGCATTCCTACTGATGCAGATTTTAAACCATGGTTTGTACAATCCTCCTTTGAGAATGCCACCCGTAGTTGTTGTATACATGTGAATGATAGAGTAGGTTTGACTGTAATACATACCATAATTACTTTTTTTTGTATTGCAATACATTGTTTTCGGAATACTTTACCCATCCTAGATTAGATGCCTGAATTTCACTGGAATGGTGTGAATGACATTCATTGCTCATTTGCATTTGCATTTATATTATACATGTATGGGCCCTTTTTCTAATTGTTGTAAGTGTCCAATTATTGTAACTACCATGGCAACATCTAAAATGCTTGATCAGTTTCCCTAGGTTTGAAATAATATATTATAAAACATGCTAAAATAAACAAAACTATACGCACGTTATTAACGCTTTTTATTGTCGTTTTAATTATAATATTAATTAAACAAATACATACAGTACATACAATAATATTATATACATACTTATGCCTATTGTACCATTTTCTGCTCATATCCATTTTTATTATATATGATTCATTTATCTAAACAT
Source organism: Echinarachnius parma (assembly GCA_037951105.1). Lineage (NCBI taxonomy): Eukaryota > Metazoa > Echinodermata > Echinoidea > Clypeasteroida > Echinarachniidae > Echinarachnius > Echinarachnius parma. The sequence continues at coordinate 78,731 of JBAMJV010008013.1, read as the reverse complement.
GCTAAATGCGTTGGGTGTGTATAAATTATGAAAAGGACGAAACTAAAACTGAACAATTACTAGTGCAGTTTATGTACTACGATTTCACATAATATACAGGAGCTAATCACAATATTTATACAGCGAGTCAAATTGTATCGGCTGCTGCAGCTGCATGCTGTACTATACTACATACATAATTATAGTTGTATAATAACTCTGTCACAATGCTGCATTGCAATCAGTTAATTTAGACTTTGATCTTTGATAAATCAATAATGCAAGTATGGCGTGTTTTGCTTTCTTCAGTGTGGGTTTTCCCCACACAGCTTAATCATATGGTACACAGTCATATTGTATAAAGCCCGGTATAGACACAGTACATTAACAATACCAATGCATTTTCTTGTTTATTTCCTTTTTAGAAATATTTGCCTATACAAAAAATATGTATCCAATGATTCGGCGTGACACAGAAAAACACGACCATGACAACCACAACATAAACCCTAATAAGGCCGGGGAGCACTATTGCCCACATCGCGATTATGGCGTGTTTTGCTTTCTTCAGTGTGGGTTTTCCCCACACAGCTTAAAGGGATAGTTGAGTTCTGGTAAGGAGAGTACAGTTTTGGTAAAACTGAATTTTAGTAACCAAAACCTGCATCATTACATTACAAACTACCCAGCTAACCACCTGACGTCGTGCCAACGTTGGGCCGATGTCATTTTCGTTGTAAGGGGACGTTGGGCCAACATGCGACATGCGACGTCACCGAGACGTGAAAATGTCCGCCAGCCCAACATCAGCTCGATGTCTTTTTTAATGCTGGCCCAACGTCATTTAGCGATTTTGGCCCAACATCAATTATTGACAATGGCCCAATGTCAGTTCTAACGTAGGCCCAACATCGATTCCTGACGTTGAGAGAACATCAAGTTCTGACGTCGGCCCGACGTTAAAATGTCCGCCAGCCCAACATTGTCTCAACATCATTTTGTGATGTCGGGCAAATGTCAATTTCCGACAATGGCCCAACACCGAATCCTGACATAGGACAGATGTCAAATTATGATGTGGGCTCGACGTTAAAATGTCCGCCAGCCCAACATCGTCACTACGTCATCTTGTGATATTGGCATAACGTCAATTTCCGACAATGGCCCAATATCAAATCCTGACGTTGGGCCAACATCAAATTCTGACGTTGGTCCGACATTAAAATGTCCACCAGCATGACATTAGCCCAACGTTATTTTTAATTGTTGGCCCAACATCAAATCTTGACGTTGGCCCAACATCAAATCTTGACGTTCGCCCGACGTTTGAATGTCCGCTAACCCAACATTGGCCCAACGTCATTTTCTGATGCTGGACCAGCATCACAATTTGACAATGACCCAATGTCAAATGGCCAACGTAGGACCAACATCAAAAACGTAAAAAGAAATGTGAAGTCATGCATAGATCACACGTTTGCTCCATGCATTTTGTTTAACGTTTACACACATTCATAAATCATAATTCTATAAATATCCTACTCCCACACCTATTGCCTAATCCTAACCTATCATCCTATCGTCCTACAAACATAGGTCGCAATCGGTATAATATATATACACCTCTTCTTAGCATGTATGTTTTGTAATGGTTGGTAATTTCAGAGCGTTGAATCTGAAATAATCCACCTTCAAATCATATTCATAACACTATTTACATGTGCTATTTATATTCTTATATATCCTTATAAATTATATACAGCAGCAAGGACATTACAAAATATATATTTTTTAACATAGATAATTACAAACATCGAAATGTTACAATTTACTTACCGTCACTTATAATTGATCATGAATTCTCCGATAGCAATACTTTGTTTGTACGTTTGGATTTATTTATAATTATCAATTGATGATTTACAATTTGAATCGATTACTAATGTTTGTAATCGTTTAAACGAAATTCAATTCATTCAAGATCTCAAAGCAAGTTAACAAAACTATTATAAGTACCCGGCTAGCCAGCTGGCGTCGGACCGATGTCGGCAGGTTGTCGGCAAGATCGCGGTCGGCAAACAGACGTCGCGCCAACATTACGCAAATGTCGAATTTATGCTGGAGGTTTTATAAATTTTAGAAAAGTCGGAAAATGGTTGTAGTTGAATGTCGTGCCGATGTCGCACCAATGCAGAAACTGATACCAATTTAAGAGGTCGATAGAGGGTTGTAAAAAATTGATGTCGGACCAATATTTTTTTATTGGACATCCATATGACATTCTTAATTATGACGCCAAAGCGATATCCTGCCAAAGTTACAAATAGCAGCAATAAAACTAATCAGTAAACAGTCATTATATTGATGTTGTGCCGATGTCAATAATGCGACATGAATATGACATCTAAAATATGAAATCGGCCATATATCGCCCCGATGTTTGAACTGGTAGTAATTTAAGAGGTCGGTAAAAGGTTGTACAATACATGTCGGGCTAATGCTATTAATTAAACATAAATATGACAACTCAAATACGACTTTGGGCCTATACCGCACAGATGTCGAAACTTATAGCAATTATAAAGGTCGGGAAAAGGTTGTGAAATAGATGTCGGGCGGATGTCATTACTCCTACATAAATATGACATCTCTACTATCACGTCAGTCCGATATTGTGATGATGTTGGATCTGGTAGCAATTTAAGAGGTCGGTACATGGTTGTGAAATTGATGTCGGACAATGTTATTAATTGGACATCAATATGACATCTCTATATGATGACGCCAAATCGATATCCTGCCGATGTCAGAACTGACAGCAATTAAATAAGTCGGTAAATGGTCATTAAACTGATGTTGTGCCGGTGTCAATGATTAGACATCAATCTGACATCACAAATATGACGTGAAGCCAATATCGCGCCGATGCCAGAATTGGCAACGATGAAACAAGTCGGCCAATAGTCATGCAGTCGATGTTCAGCCAATGTCAATATTCCGACATGAATATGACATGTCCAATATGACGTCGGGCTAATATCGCGCCGATGTTGAAACTGTTAGAAATTTAAGGGGTCGGTAAAATGTTGTGAAATTGATGTCGGGTCACAGTTATTAATTAGACATAAATATGACATCCAAAATATGACTTTGGGCCTATACCGCACAGATGTCGGAACTTTACGAAATTTTAAAGGTGGGTAAAAGGTTGTGAAATAGATGTCGGGCGGATGTCATTACTCCTACATAAATATGACATCTCTACTATGACGTCAGTCCGATATTGTGATGATGTTTTATCTGGTAGCAATTTAAGAGGTCGGTACATGGTTGTGAAATTGATGTCTGGCCAATGTTATTAATTGGACCTCAATATGACATCTCTATATGATGACGCCAAAGCGATATCCTGCCGATGTCAGAACTGACAGCAATTAAACAAGTCGGCAAATGGTCATTAAACTGATGTTGTGCCGATGTCATTAATCCGACATGAATAAGAGATCTCAAATATGACGTCGGGCTAATATCGCGCAGATGTTGGAACTAGTAGCAAATTAAGAGGTCAGTCAAAGATTGTAAAATTGATGTTGGGCTTATGTTATTAAATATACATAAATAGGACAGCTCAAATATGACGTTGGGTCAATGTTGTACCGATGTCGGAACTGGCGGCCATTTGCGGGCTTGTTTCATTGCTGCCAGTTCTGACATCGGCAGGATATCGCTATGGCGTCATCATTGAGATGTCATATTCATGTCTAATCATTGACCATTTGCCGAGTTGTTTCATTGTTGCAAGTTCTTACATCAGCCTGACATATTTATCACATTCATGTCTAATTAATAACATCGGACCGATATCAATTTTACTACCATTTACCGACCTCCTTAATTGCTATCCTTTCCGACATCGGCGAGATATTAGCCCGACGTCATATTGGAGATGGCATATTCATGTCCGACTATTGACATCGGCGCAACATCACTTTTATGATCATTTGCCGACTTGTTTCATTGCTGTCAGTTCTGACATCGGCAGGATATCGCATTGACGTCATCATTGAGATGTCATATTCATGTCGGATCATTGACATCGGTTCAACATCAACTTAATGACTATTAGCCGACTTGATTCACTGCTGCCCATTCTGACGTCGTAGGTTTTCGGTTTGACGTCAAAATTGAGATGTCCTATTCTTGTCTCATTACTAACATTGTCCCGACATTAATTTCACAACCATGACTGACCACTGACTGAATAATTGATGTTGGGTCGAAATCGCAAAATGACGTTTGGCCAGCATAAACAAAAAACGCCGCGCTGATGTTGGGCTGGCGGACATTTTTACGTCGCGGCGACGTGGGATTTTTAATGTAGGACCAACGTCGTCTTAAAACGACTTTTTACATTGGCCCAATGTTGGCACAACGTCAGGTTGCTAGCTGGGTAGCGACCTCTTAAATTGATACCAGTCCCAACCCCGGCGCTATATTAGGTCGACCTCTTATTGGAGATGTCATATTAAAGGGATCTAGTAACTTTGTTGAGATGTGCAAAAATTGATGAATGGTTGATGCAATGTATACTGTTGTTATCTCATATGTCCTCAGGGTATTGTGTGAAAATTTCAGGTCAAATGGACAATGTATGGCCAAGTAATGAGCGAAAATGCAAAGTGATATTGGGTGATATTCACCAACTCACTGCATTCACTTTGTACAGGGATGAAAATCTCGCCCGGAGATTTTCTTATCTAAATACTTCAATCATACATATCTTTGTAATGAAAGGGAAATTTGAAAAACCGAAAGCTGTCCCATGATTTTATTGTTAATACGAATACAACAAGGTATAAAGGAACCGCTAGAATTACAATTTTATTTTGAGGATTTGGACAATGTTACTAAGTCCCTTTAATGACATTGGGCCATTGTCAAATTTGGATGTTGGTCCAGCATCAAAAAATAACGTTGGGCCAATGTTGGGTTAGCGGACATTCAAACGTCGGGCGAACGTCAAGATTTGATGTTGGGCCAACAATACAAAATAACGATGGGCTAATGTCGGGCTGGCGGACATTGTAATGTCGGGCCAACGTCAGAATTTGATGTTGGCCCAACGTCAGGATTTGATATTGGGCCATTGGCGGAAATTGACGTTGGGCCAACATCACAGAATGATGTTGTGACAATGTTGGGCTATTGGACATTTTAACATCGCGCCCATATCATAATGTTAGGTTGGTCCAATGTCGTGAGTTGATGTTGGGCCATTGTCGGAAATTGAAGTTATGCCAATATCACAAAATGACGTGGTGACAATGTTGGGCTGGCGGACATTTTAACGTCGAGCCCACATCAGAATTTGATATCTGTCCTATGTCAGGATTCGGTGTTGGGCCATTGTCGGAAATTGACATTTGCTCGACATCACAGAATGATGTTGTGACAATGTTGGTCTAGTGGACATTTTAACCTCGAGCCCACATCATAATGTTATGTTGGTCCAATGTCATGAGTTGATGTTGGGCCATTGTCAGAAATTGGCGTTAGGCCAATATCACAAAATGACGTGGTGACGATGTTGGGCTGGCGGACATTTTAACGTCGAGCCCACATCAGAATTTGATATCTGTCCTATGTCAGGATTTGGTGTTGGGCCAATTTCGGAAATTGACATTGGCCCGACATCACAGAATGATGTTGTGACAATGTTGGGCTAGCGGACATTTTAACCTCGCGCCCACATCATAATGTTATGTTGGTCCAATGTCATGAGTTGATGTTGGGCCATTGTCAGAAATTGACGTATCACAAAATGACGTGGTGACGATGTTGGGCTGGCGGACATTTTAACGTCGAGCCCACATCAGAATTTGATATCTGTCCTATGTCAGGATTTGGTGTTGGGCCATTGTCGGAAATTGACATTTGCCCGACATCACAAAATGATGTTGGGACAATGTTGGGCTAGCGGACATTTTAACGTCGAGCCCACATCAGAATTTGATATCTGTCCTATGTCAGGATTTGGTGTTGGGCAATTGTCGGAAATTGACATTTGCTCGACATCACAAAATGATGTTGGGACAATGTTGGGCTAGCGGATATTTTAACCTCGCGCCCACATCATAATGTTATGTTGGTCCAATGTCATGAGTTGATGTTGGGCCATTGTCAGAAATTGACGTATCACAAAATGACGTGGTGACGATGTTGGGCTGGCTGACATTTTAACGTCGAGCCCACATCAGAATTTGATATCTGTCCTATGTCAGGATTTGGTGTTGGGCCATTGTCGGAAATTGACATTTGCCCGACATCACAAAATGATGTTGGGACAATGTTGGGCTAGCGGACATTTTAACCTCGCGCCCACATCATAATATTATGTTGGTCCAATGTAATGAGTTGATGTTTGGCCATTGTCAGAAATTGGCGTATCACAAAATGACGTGGTGACGATGTTGGGCTGGCGGACATTTTAACGTCGAGCCAACATCAGAATTTGATATCTGTCCTATGTCAGTATTTGGTGTTGGGCCATTGTCGGAAATTGACATTTGCTCGACATCACAAAATGATGTTGGGACAATGTTGGGCTAGCGGACATTTTAACCTCGCGCCCACATCATAATATTATGTTTGTCCAATGTAATGAGTTGATGTTGGGCCATTGTCAGAAATTGACGTATCACAAAATGACGTGGTGACGATGTTGGGCTGGCGGACATTTTAACGTCGAGCCCACATCAGAATTTGATATCTGTCCTATGTCAGGATTTGGTGTTGGGCCATTGTCGGAAATTGAAATTTGCCCGACATCACAAAATGATGTTGGGACAATGTTGGGCTAGCGGACATTTTAACCTCGCGCCCACATCATAATGTTATGTTGGTCCAATGTCAGGAGTTGATGTTGGGCCATTGTCAGAAATTGACGTATCACAAAATGACGTGGTGACGATGTTGGGCTGGCGGACATTTTAACGTCGAGCCCACATCAGAATTTGATATCTGTCCTATGTCAGGATTTGGTGTTGGGCCATTGTCGGAAATTGACATTTGCCCGACATCACAAAATGATGTTGGGACAATGTTGGGCTAGCGGACATTTTAACGTCGAGCCCACATCAGAATTTGATATCTGTCCTATGTCAGGATTTGGTGTTGGGCCATTGTCGGAAATTGACATTTGCTCGACATCACAAAATGATGTTGGGACAATGTTGGGCTAGCGGATATTTTAACCTCGCGCCCACATCATAATGTTATGTTGGTCCAATGTCATGAGTTGATGTTGGGCCATTGTCAGAAATTGACGTATCACAAAATGACGTGGTGACGATGTTGGGCTGGCGGACATTTTAACGTCGAGCCCACATCAGAATTTGATATCTGTCCTATGTCAGGATTTGGTGTTGGGCCATTGTCGGAAATTGACATTTGCCCGACATCACAAAATGATGTTGGGACAATGTTGGGCTAGCGGACATTTTAACCTCGCGCCCACATCATAATATTATGTTGGTCCAATGTAATGAGTTGATGTTGGGCCATTGTCAGAAATTGACGTATCACAAAATGACGTGGTGAAGATGTTGGGCTGGCGGACATTTTAACGTCGAGCCAACATCAGAATTTGATATCTGTCCTATGTCATGATTTGGTGTTGGGCCATTGTCGGAAATTGACATTTGCTCGACATCACAAAATGATGTTGGGACAATGTTGGGCTAGCGGACATTTTAACCTCGCGCCCACATCATAATATTATGTTTGTCCAATGTAATGAGTTGATGTTGGGCCATTGTCAGAAATTGACGTATCACAAAATGACGTGGTGACGATGTTGGGCTGGCGGACATTTTAACGTCGAGCCCACATCAGAATTTGATATCTGTCCTATGTCAGGATTTGGTGTTGGGCCATTGTCGGAAATTGACATTTGCCCGACATCACAAAATGATGTTGGGACAATGTTGGGCTAGCGGACATTTTAACCTCGCGCCCACATCATAATGTTATGTTGGTCCAATGTCAGGAGTTGATGTTGGGCCATTGTCAGAAATTGACGTATCACAAAATGACGTGGTGACGATGTTGGGCTGGCGGACATTTTAACTTCGAGCCAACCACGATATGCCGACATCCGGCCAACAACTTTGGACATCGGCACGACGTCAGGTGGCTAGCTGGGTAATAGTTATAACTAGAAAGGAACACAAAATTACAAATGACGTAGTAAAGATCATGTTATCATTCAAAAAGAGCCGTTAAAACGTAAGAGGGCGCTCTCTAAACACTCATCGGTTTCAACCATTTTGAATAAAATATTGTGCATGTGATGCTTTGCTGAAATAGTGATTAGATAGAGAAATAACCAACAACTATTTAAATACCTATTTTGTAACTTTTTGTAAAGAGGAAGCATTTTTTTGAATTGTTAACGGCTGGTTCAAAATTCTCTAATAAACCTGGGGCCCCAGGTTTATTACAAATTGTTATATTTATGGATATTTCAGCCGTCTCTGAACCGATTTTGATCAAACAAAGATGATTTTATTATTTAAATATTATGCTCTTTCAAATTTTACACTCAGTTTTTCATTACCTCACCAAAAGAATAAGTAGTCTAGCGCCCTCTCTACCAAAACTCAACTATCCCTTTAATCATATATGGTACACAGTCATATTGTATAAAGCCCGGTGTAGACACAGTACATTTACAATACTAGTGCATTATCTTGTTAATTTCCTTTTTAGAAATATTTGCCTATAAACAAAATGATGTATCCAATGATTCGGCGTGACACAGAAAAACACAACCATGACATCCACAACATAAACCCTAATAAGGCAGAGGAGCTCTATTGCCCACTTCGCGATATTTCTGATTGCTCGGGAACGAGTAAAGGTTAGGCCCCGTCGCTAGGTGACCGTTTTTCGAGTCTTGTGCATCTTTTAAAACAAGTTTTTCGGAAATTGGTCCTACCGTTACGAAGTAATGTGACCTTTTGTTTTTGCATGTCAGCCCTAAAATCGCTCATTTTCGAGATTTGTGTACATGGGCGTCGATCTGTCATTGATACCCATTCATCAAGGGGAATGATCTATTCATTCATCTCACCTGATGAATAGGTATTACGTAAGTATCGACGCCCATGCTTGTGTACAAAACATAATGGAGAATTTAGATTTCCTAAAAAGAGTTAAAGCATTGGTTATTTGGTCTTGTTTACATTTTTGGTGTTTTGTTTTGGGAGTAAATTATAATTGTAAATAAAATAAATTAACACAAACAATAAAATTCATAAGTGAACAAAAAAAGAATTATATAAGAAGTTATCCAAATAATAGAAAAAATAAATAGTAACCTGGCTGTTCCAATTTTTGTTGTGTTGTATTAATATTCCAACTGGTCTAAATAATACATGTACAGAAAAAACAATGTTTAATTATGAAAAATAGATGATTTGAGGGTAACAAATTATGACCTTATTTGCGTAAATTACCAATAATATGTTAAGAGGTGATTTGAAATTGAAGTTGAAATTGAAATTACCATAGTATTTTATACACTTCACTTGACATGCTTGTAAATTGTCGCGGCGATCGGCCGTTTCACGGCCGAAATCTTAGGGGAGGGACTATACTGCCCCCGGCCGTAGGAAGACCTCAAACAGCCCGGCCTCTTTAGGGTTAAAATAAAAACACTTGTGTTAGATTCGAAATCTATTTTTGAAAACAAGTATAAAAAACATAGGCATGATAGGTATAATAAAAAATTTGGTTTTGTTATTTTCGAGCTATGGCGCTTTTAGTGACTAAATGTCGGTTATCGAAACGAACTGTGTAAAGGTAAAAAATGACTGTGGTATGAATCATGTCATGGGCGTATATACGGGCACATATTTGCCAGTGGCTGAGATCTTTTGCCCAAATATTATTGATCCCTGGTCCATTTTCACCACTCCCGTCTTCAACTGTATTTGACGATTTGGCATAAATATGACATGGTTTTCACGAATTTATCCGCAAATCCATAAGAACATAAGCCCCCTCCCCACAGCGCAATCTATCGCCGTCTAAACCGAAACTGTACCATCCCCTTGAATATACTTTATCTCCTTTTTTATTCAGCCTATACTTGCATTCCTCCAAGAGTTCCGAGATGGCTCATTACCAAGAATCCCCAGAAATGTCGATATGCAGGTAAGTGATTGTTGGTTTGTTTATTAGTGTATTTGTTTGTAAGTTTATTTATTTGTTTGTTCAGTTACTGTTTATTGGTTCAGGTACAAAGTACACAAGGTGAATATTTCCTTAAAATGTCAAGCACACTGATACAAGAACTTTTAAAATAAAATGATAATATATGTATTGTTGAATATAGTCTAGTATATATCGTTTGGTTTGTAAAAGAGATCAGTTCCTAATAAAGTCAAACTTGTGTGCATAATGACTACCTAGGGGAACCAATAACAGTGGCCAGTGTATACAGGTGACCCCTACAGACAGGTTCCATAACATCGCTTTTCCCTGCATGATAAGCTTCTATATGGCTTCTATAGTGTTGTCTGCTACGACATGTTTGACCTCTTGATTGTAATTAGAGATATTATACAGATGAATCCTAGCGACTACCCGTCTATAGCTGGCTACCTGTCTATACACGTGCAGTTGAAACCAAAGGTAATCCCTTGGAGAGAAAATCTCTTTATGGAACAATCTATAGACTGAGGTCGCCTGTCAACACTGGTCATTTTCTTGTTTCCCTGTTTTGTTTTTCCACACGTATTTGACTATAGTGACACGTACTTATTGTAAAATTACTTGTTATCAAAATAAAGTGGTGTCATGTCCTCTTTACCCAACATCAATAAAGTAACTCAAGTAACTCAAGTGACAAAGATCTTAGAAGCTTACTGCGCGAATCGGACGGACATATGAGAGATTCAGAAGGCTTTATCGAGCAGCTGAATATGTCCAAGGAGGATCTGGACCGGTCAAATAACGGCCAGGCCGAAGGTGTGGACCAGGTCGCATCAAGGCAACCCATATCATTTACTCAACCGCTTACCAATCCTAGTGTTGTTGATAGCCCGCCAGGAAGACAATTGAATGGTAATAAAAACAAACTCGAAAAACGCTTCCAATCCATGGTAAATTGTCTTTAAAGGAATAGTTGAGTTCTGGTAAAGAGAGTACAGTTTTGTTCAAACTGAATGTTAGTAAACAAAACCTGCACCATTACATTACAAACTAAAAGTTATAACTCTACCATGCTTGAAAGGAATTCAAAATTACAAACGACCGAGTAAAAAGCCTTTTATCATTCAAACAGAGGCGTTCAAACTCAAGATGGTGCTATCTAAAACACATTGGTTTAAACCATTTGAAATAAAATATTGTGCATGCGAAGGTTAGTAAAAATAGTGATTAGATAGAGAGATAATCAACAACTATTAAAAAACTTATTTTGAAAATGTTTAAAAGAGGAAGCATTTAAACAAATTTGTAACGGTTGGTTCAAAATTACCTAATATTTGTGGGGCCCCACATTTATTACAAATGGTTACGTTTATGGATTTTCAGCCATTTCTGAACCGATTTTGATCAAATAAAGTTTATTCTGTCACTAAAATATTATGCTCTTTCAAATTTTACACTCAGTTTTTCATTATCTCACACAAAAATTATTATGTGTAGCGCCCTCTCTACCAAAACTCAACTATCCCTTTAATTCCATCATGTTACATGTCTTCTGTTACTTTTCTGAAGACGTATAGCGAAACCAATAACAAGTGATTAAACAAAAAAAAGTTACCTTGGATCAGAAGCGTTTTTCGAGTTTGTTTTGTTTATTTTTTTTACTTTCATCGACGGAGACTATCTTCAGTTTTTATCAACTTATATGATATTATATATAGGTGTTAATTGATGGATGAGGGAACATCACCATGATCCGAAATGTTCCTCTCCGATGGAATTGAAATTATATTTGAGGGGAAGATGTTTATGCCCAAGACGTAATCAAGGGACTCACTGTCTTCCCGAAAATTATTTTAAATCCCGAGGGACCATTTCATAATGTTCCCGACAACATCCGTTATGGTATTTGTCTAAGTCAAATGTATCTCGGTACCCATTTTAGAGGGGCAATTATCATCGGCGAACAGGTACAGTTCAAACTCTCAAATGTATTGTGTACCATCTCACCTGCCTGGGGATCATGCTTTCCCCAGCTGCTTTTCAAGCGCACTATATGTTTAAGGGATCAAACAACTCAACACATTTTTTAAATAAATGAACGATACTAGTTGTATCAGTCCACCAAAAGTACAAAAAGTACGTACCTAGAAAAGCTATTTGAATACTGATTATTTCCATCATTAGGGGGACGTTTGAAATTCGAAAATATTCAGATTGGTAGGATGTCTTAACTTTAATTATTCCGCTACCCTGTAAGCCAATCATCCAGGTGCAAAATCAATTTGTTGGCTCCAAGTCATTTTGATTGAATTTGGCGACGTCATGGATGAATTTAAACGTACGTTTCCCGATTTACATCCTCTACCAGTACGCCCTTATTTGTCACTTGTATGGTCTTTGATTATCAATCAATACTAACTCATTTCAAATCATCTTTTAACAGAACTTTCATTCGACCAACTCGCCTTCCATCGACTACACGCAACTAATCATGGCAGGGGACCGCACATGATGTCCAAATACGAGTAAGTGTGCTATGATTTGACCAAGTTATTACACTATCAAACCTGTCAGCAGTAGCCATCCAAATAAAGTTAAACAGGTGACAGACAGGTTTGACTTCACATTGACTATGGGATACAACATAAATGCTCACTAGTGGTTGATTCGTCGTAGACAGGTTTTATTGTATTTGAACAACTTTTGCAGAAATCCTTTTTGTAAATACTTGTGAAGAAAATAAATATTTTGAATTTTAATCATTATTTTAGGTTTTCCAGCTCAATCAACTTCCGAATTAGTGCAGACGAATTCTTCATACACATAAGCTTTCGTAAATATACACAGAGTCAATTATGGGCAATTGAATTCGGGAATGTGCAGTAGCGGCAGCGCCAGCGTACATATCGTGCGAATTTGAACGACCATTGATGAAAATGTATGCTCTTTGTGCAAATTCACTTGCTCCTACGTGATTTTGAACGACTCTTTACGAATTTGAATGCTGCTTTGACACGGCTATCGCAAATCGTGCGAATTCGTTTGCTCCTATTATCAATTAGATTGACATAATCGCGAACTTGAAAAAAAAAATGAGAGTCGTATACAGCCTAGCTTTCAATCCTAGCAGGATCTTCTTCAGGGCAAATGACAGTTACTACAAAAACTATTTCTTTTATTAGTATTTTACTATTATTATTAGTGCTGAGTCAAACACGTTACTGAACGTTTTTTTTATGTATAATATTTGTTTTCTTTTTCAACCAAACGAAATGGTCGAGAAACGGCATAGACAGTTAATATTGAGGCCTGATAAACTATTACTAAATATCTATATATATATATATATATATATATAAGCGAGAAGTGAACTAATACATACATACAGCTTCGGTTTCTTCCAATATATAAATAATTGCAAGGAATAATCATAAATGATTGAGAAGGAAGAATAATAGTAGGCGTAGCTTAATAAGCAATGTTCCTCCTTTTAATCCGCCAAATGAAAAAAGGCACTGGTCGAAAAATTGGTCTCCGCCAGGACTCGAACCTGGGTCTCCGGCTTGGAACGCCGATGCCTTAACCACTAGGCCACGGGGACCGTGTGATTAAGGACAGATCCAGTTCAGGTCATTGGCAAGCCAATCTCTCGGCCCTTTGTACTCAAGTATTCATGGGGAAGGAGTTACGAACAATGCAAGCCGCCTTTACTTCAGCTGGATCACAATAGAGTGATTCAAGTATTAGTTAGAACATATATATATATATATCTTCGCTCTTGTTTAGTGATCCTCAGACCGAATTTCTCTGGATGAAGTAGTTATTAGAACTATACAGCACTGTCAGCGACGCAATGGCACTCTCCAAACATGCCATTCCGATATTCTGCCTATTCCATCACAAAACGTTCACTTGGCGGCAGACCCAGTCATCTAGTAAGACCCTTTAACACATGAAAAATACCCTGCTGTTGGGACTCCCTTTCGGCAATTTGCAAATAATCGGTGCTAATAATAAGGCGTATTAGGTGCTCGCCATGTGTGCACGATATACATGGATATACGTCGAATGAAAGGTGTCGATCGGTTATAAACTATTTTTTTAGCTTAGAGTACAAATGAGATTCAACAAGAACGGTTCGTTCACTTTAAGCAGGTGTTCTTATAAAATCCACCAGTAAGAGCGATATCAGCACAATCACAAGAGCGAATGATATAATTTATCTATGTTTGAGTTTTGAAACATGTGATGTGTTCTCTTCCCATAACGCTATTAATACGGTTATGTTTTCCACGATTAGGCCTTCTGAAGATCTACCTAAGTATGGTGATGCCGTTAGGGAGCGATATACGGCACATGGGAGCAACATCCTGCAGATCGCCCTCCTACCTTCCACAAAGGCGAAGATATACCCAGTAAACGATCTTCACGTCCCTGTGGTAATGGTGCTGAGCAAGATTTCCCCGGATCTCCCTGAAACAGAGAGCGTCTCACAAGATGACTTCTTCTCGACTGGTGAAGGGAGCAAGAGAAGGAAGACGTTCCTGGTGGGGCCTTCGGGAGTTGGGAAGACAACCGAAATGAAGATGTGGCTGTACCTGTGGAGTCAAGCGATACCATCCGGTCCGTTGTCAAGGTTCAAGGTGGTCTTCTATGTGGATACTCTGGAAATGGATCCGAATCAGACACTGATCGATGCAATTGCCGCCCAGTGCTTCCCACCCTCCTTCAATGTTTCAACAGAAACTATTACCAACATGTGTGAGAAGAACGGGGATGATGTCATGGTCATCCTGGACAACTATGATAAGATGCGCGATGATGACCTCAATGTAATGACCAACCTCCTACCAGTAGTCCAGCTAAAAAAATTCAAGAACTTGAATATACTGGTAATCACGGTACCCAACCAAGTACGGGGTTTCCATGAAGTATACGGTAGCTACAACCACCTGACAGCTAAGGGGCTATCAAAATATTCCGTTAGATCCTACATAGAACAGGTCTTCAAGAGGCGCCTGGACTTTGGGAGAGATCTAATGAAGTACCTTGAGGCCAACGATCTGACCCATCACATGGCATCTTCACCGGTACTTCTCTGCGGTTTGTGTCAGATTGCCAAGTGGGAGGAGAATCCATCAGACATGGGACATCAGGAGACGATCTCTAAGTTGGTGAGCAAATTCATCGATTGTTACATCAAGCACAATGAGGAGAGCGATGACAGCGAGAAATCGACAGGAAAGAGACTTTCTGATGCAAATGAAGACAGCAAATGGGATTATAACACAAGGTCACCAATAACATCTCCATCGGCTCACATGACATATGATGATTTTTTTCATCTTCCCCGAGCACATACGGGCACGAGTAACAGTTGGTATTCACGCCCTGCTTCGATTCATACGAGTTCAGCAGGTAGGCCTTCGAGACCTGAGAGTAGGTGTTCAAGTGCAGATCGCCTTCCTCGGGAAAAGGTCATCCAATATCTCCAGCAAGTGGCATTCGGATGTTATCTCCAAGGAAATAACCGAGAAACGCTCCTACTCAGCTACAATGATTTCGAAGTCTGTGGAGGCAGTAAGGACGTAGTCATTAATGAAGCCTGTCGACTCGGTCTTCTCACTAGATCCTGCATCGATGAAATCAATCCCACTTCCTGTGCAGCGACACAAGGAAAAATAATCCGATTCCAGATGCCCCATTTTCAACAGAAGTTTGCAGCAGATCACCTGGTCAAGCTCCTTGACGGTAACACCGGGGAAAGAGATTCCTTTCAAGCAAGTCTGCAGAAGATTGGAAGCATGGATGACGTGTTGGTCTTGCGTGAATTGCTGAAATTCGCTTGCGGAGGTAGTAATCTGAAGGCAGCAAGGGTAATTATCCAGCATGTCATAGACATCGTGCAGAAGGAAGAGGATTTCGGTGACGCATGCAAAAGAATGGAAGATGGCGTCATACTTCAGGTTGATTTGTCCCACCAGAAATTTTCGGAATTGGTCCTGGAACTAAACTTCGAGGGCCACCACGACGGACAGCTGAATGACATCCTCCGTCCAGTCACCAGGTGCATGCGGTTCGTGAAGCCAACTGCTACTGTGTGCAAGTTTTTGGTCTATCTGTTAGAATACGCCTACCCAAGCATACCGAAAGGTCAATCAAACCTGGCTCTCGAAGGAATCCGGGTGGACGTCTTTGAAGGCCCAGAAGACTTGGGGACCAAACTGAAGACCTTCACATGGCTCAAACTCAGCTACAAGGCAGATGCCAAAGTCAAAATAGTTCTACAAGATCAGGTTGATGCGGATGTCGGTGCGGTTGCTGATGAGGGATCTTCTGGAAACTGCATCAAGAAGATGCCGCAACTCTCCATCACGACCAACTCGACCGCCGAGAAGAAGACAAGTAACATATGTAAGTCTATTATGTAAAACAATATTCAACTCTGAGCAGGGCGTTATATGAACATTACCATATATTGTTTCATACACTTCACACTTTAGTCTTGTATAAGTATGTAGGTTATCCATTATTTATTATGGGTCGAATCTGTCCCGAGCTTCCGAACCTGCCAGAATCTTAATCAAAGACCACTGCAAATTGTCGTAAACACAAAATATAAACAACTCCTCATGATGTCATAACAATATTTCGTATTATTGCATTCGAACAAGTTATATCATTACTGCAGTTTCTTGAGAATTTTGAAATTTCAAGTTGTCTTGTTCTACAATAAATAATAAAACAATCTAACCACATGTGCCATTAATACAAATTTATGGAAATAAAAACATAATCATTTCCCAACCCATAATCAATGGGTTGAACAAAATGTGCTGTACAACAAGGTACATGCGTACGCAAGTTATCGTGACCTTTGCAAATGTGTCCTTTTGTAATTTAATTTATAATTTATTCAGACGGATATCTCTGCTTTTCAGACACAATGTACAGTATAAATGTAGTTCTACCATTAAGGTAATGATTAAGAAATTATTACGAACTGTGTAGGGGGACTTACTGTGTGTGTTATGTTTATATTGACAGCTTTCAGAAGTCAAGTTATGGCGCAAACATTTGCTGCTGCTCCGGTGGACACTGGGCCAGCTAGAGAAGATGAGCAACTTCTTTTGTCAATCAACGAATCACAAGACAATGAAAGGGAGAGCGAAATTGTTGTCGAATCGGGAGATGGTATATATTTCGAATTTGTGTTTCTATTCTTATAATAATGATAACAAAATATTAAAAATAATGATGCCATTACATCAACCACAATATTAAGAAAGTAATAGTAAGAAGAAGAAGATGAAGAAGAAGAAGAAGAAGAATAAGAAGAAGAACTACTATAACTACTACTCATACTACTACTACTACTAGTACTACTACTACTACTACTACTACTACTACTACTACTACTTCTCATACTACTACTACTACTACTACTACTACTACTACTACTACTACTACTACTACTACTACGACTACGACTACGACTACTACTACTACTACTACTACTACTACTACTACTACAGCAACTACTACTACTACTACTACTAATAATAATAATGATAATAATTTATACTAGAGCAAATACTACTGTTGCTAACTATTATTATAATAGTTATGATAATCATAGTACTGCTATGGCAATTTCACATGGTTGTTTTTTGCTTGTCTTATTCAGGGCGAGCCATTGTACATGACAGCTTACCGTGTCGACTGGGTAAGTGATTGTGTTATGATTATTGTATGCATTTCCGAAGTTCGTCAACATTGCAATCCATTTCAAATATCTTTAATATAATCATAATCAAGTTCACGTGTTGATGCAGAGTGCTGAGTGCTGACATCATCAATCCACGGTATTGCTTGACGACCTCTACCCCGCTTTCCTTCGTTTGCTCATTGTATTATTTGTTTCTCAACTCCTTCAGTTCTCCCAACGATGACTTGTGCCCTACGTGTATATTGCAACATGATTAAATGTTTTTGCTCATTATGTTTTGAGGCTCTAGCCTCAGCGAAACCATGAATATTCTAAAAAGGAAAAGCCATCTTGGATTTTAGATTGCTGCACATGCACACAAATATAATATAATTGAATTGAATTGAATTGAATTTTATTTCCAATTTCATAAAAACAAATAGAATACATTTTTACAAGTATACAATAATACAAAACAACATTACAATACATAAAGTACATTGCAAACACAGGATAAAGTAAGAAAAAAAACAATCAAAGAACAGATATGAAGAGAGGGAGGATTGTCTGGAAGTTACAGAGAACTTATATATAGACACTCCTCGGGGCAAGCGAATAAAAGGTATACATACAACGAAACTTTTGTTTAATCTATCCAAAGAAAAATGGGAATTACTATAAAGTTACTAAAACAAGAAAGAGAGAAGAAAAATTATTATGTTGCATCTAAATTTGAAGCATTAAGTATGATTTGAGCTTTCTTTTAAAATTGCTTTAAGTTTTACACTGTTTAATTCAAATAGGTTGTCTATTCCATAATAGCGGACCTTTGCATACAAATATAGAGTTTGAGAAGGATTTACGTCCATATATTGCCCGAATATCTGAAGCAGTTATAGTATTATAGTGGTGAACATCACTATTGCAGTGCAAGGTATTGCTAAATGACTTTGGTAATAAATTATTATAAAATGAGTACATAAACACACACAACTGGAATTCATACAATAAATTAATGGGTAAAATTTTCAACATTAAAAATAGGGGTCTTGAGTGGCTTAAAAATGGCTTATGACAAATGATACGAACTGTCCTTTTCTGCAAGAGTAAAATACGATCAAGTAAATATTTATTACAGGATCCCCATATAATATTACAATAAGACAAGTAGGGTTATATTATACAACTAACGAATGGGCTTCTTGTGATATTCAATTCTATTACCGAGGTGGGCTCAAAATGATTATTACCCGAAGCGTAGCTGAGGGTAATAGTCATTTTGAGCCCACCGAGGTAATAGATTGCCTATCACAATCAAGCACATTCGTTAGTTGTTTTATATCACTCATCAATATCAGTGATTGTGTTCAGCTTATAGCAAAATAAGTGATAATCTCTGAATATTTCATAAAATCGCTTGTAAATTTTGATATAAAAATCAATCGACATTAATGAAGCCAGTATGAGCCTCCAGAACCACGGCGCATCTAATACGCTTAAAGTCATTGTTATTTTGCACACACAATCACAAAGATGCAAAACTGAGTGCGCACCAACGCGCTGGCAGTTGCGCACATACGCGATGAATGCGTGCTAGCGCTCCCACGGATGTGCTTATTGGCTGTCTTGGCGTTCTTCTTCCCAGGGTGTTAGTTTTTACCAGCAATGTCAATCACGTGACTAGAACGTGTGCGCCATAGAGTACTGCACAAATTTGATCGCGTGTGCATTTTGCTTAAACACATGATCTATGGGACGAACGCGTAACGAACTTTTAGTGTTAATTTTTTGCTAACAGCCCGGTCACATGATTGCGCGGGGATTGCGCGTGTTGTCCAAAACTATCATTTGTCAAATACAATGGTAAAACGATCTTATGAGGGATATAATATAGAATTATATAATAACAAAATAACATTCTGTGGTAAAGTATCATAGCACAAATTGATTACCCATCCCGAAGTACATTGTTTTACAAATATTTTTTTTGCTGCCCAGATTAGAATGTACCTTTTGAAAGAAACTTTATTTATGATATTATGCCCATACATATAAGATAACATTGCCCAGGTGTAACTTGTCCCTTTACTCTGGATTCATCTATACATCAAATACATGAATAATTTGAAGAAAAAGTAACTGTTATCAGAGTAATAACTATTATTGCTTTTTGCTGCCGGACTATAAACTTCACAATACATGTTTATCCTTCGTTCTGTAGAATAAATTAATTGCACTCCATTGTTGGTACAATTTAACTATAATATTGTTTTAATCAATGGTGTCTCACTTTTCTAATAGTTGATACATCATCGTACAAAAAACTCCGTAAGATTGGAGAGGGTCGCTTTGGGAAGGTGTACACCGCTGAGTTTGAAGGCAACATTGTCGCTATGAAGCGAATAAAAGGCGTGGAGAATCGGCTCAGAGAGGATGTTATCAAGGAAATCAAGATAAACAGGTAGGCTATTAAATATATATTGGGGCCCAACAATTATTCATTAATTTGAGAAAACAATGTTATGGAATTTGTCCATAGAGGGCACCTGTCTAAAATGTTCACCCTGCTTGTTTCCGTTAGGCGGTCATATACACATAACTGTATATAACACAGTTAGAGGGATAGTTGAGGGCACTTCAAATACATGCTTATCGCTTATAGACTCTATGAACAAAATCTAGATATGTTTTTAAAAAACCGTTGATAATATCTCTATTGAATCATGATTTTAACAAAACATGAAATGCACAATTTAGTATGAAAAATGGCTAAAACCAGAGTCTTTAGAAAGCGCCCTCTTGCGTTCTAACGGCTCTTTTTGAATGATAATAGGGGTTTTACTTAGTCGTTTGTAATTGTGTATACTTTTCAAGCATATTGGAGTTATAACTATTAGTTTGAACCGTAATGGTGCAGGTTTTGGTTACTAAAGCTAAGTTTGATCAATACTCAACTATCCCTTTAATATGAGTCCTTATAAACATGCATCCTGATTTCAAATATTGAAATATCAATACATATGAGAGCAAAGAAAGTGTTCCACATGATTAATAATAATTGTCCTTTTGTTTAACTCCGCTATCAACTTTTAGTCTCGTCTGTCACCCGAACATCGTCCGGTTGCTCGCCTGTGCTGCCACCGAGTACCGTTTCGATCTCCTTATGGACCTAGTCGATGGGTACACTCTCAATGACGCGATCTTCGATGACGAGAGACTCGTTTCCTATTTGGTAATAACCACTGATCCTAACTCATGATTAAGTCGGGATAGTTTATTGGGTCAACGATGAGAGACTCGTTATCTATATTGAAATAAACACTGATCTTAATTCAATATTTTTTCCCAAATAGTGTGTTGCTACAACGAAGAAATACTCGTTTCTAACCTGATGACCGATCTTAATTCATAGTCGGGATATGTTATTTGCTCCTCTTGGTCATGATGTTATACAGTGAATTTTTGGTACACATATCGTCATCATTCTCATCTTCTTCATCGTCAGAGACATTAGCAGCAACCTCCTCCTCGAAAATACCCATCATCTTCATCATTATTATGATCATCATCATAATCATCATCATCATCGTCGTCATTATCATCCTCTTCATCGTCATCATCGTCATCATCGTCATCATCATCGTTACCAGCATCATCCTCAACATAACCGCTATTACCAAAGACCCCTTTATTGGCATCGCATCAGCATCATCATCATCATCATCATCATCATCTCCACCATCTGCTTTTTAGTCATCATCATCATCATCATCATGATTATTACCGAAGTCGTTTTTTTCATCCTCGTGATAATAAATTACTCTTTCAATTATTTACCATGCATTTAAGTTGTCATCGGAAGGACGGCTAACCACAGCTCAGAAGTTGTGCGACGCCATTGCCCACGTTCACGCCAACAAGTGCACTCACTCAGACATCAAACCCACCAACGTAATGGTAAGAAAATTGTGCTTCTCTTAAAATATGTCCCTGTAATTTCGTTCGTGTATCTCCTTCTTTTATATTCATAGCCGATCCCGATATGCAATGTCATATTGCACGCATGACATATAATACATATTTACTTCAATAATAAAAGTGTGACACTTTAGTTTTACAAAAAAGAAACTAAATGAATTTGCTGGAAAGCCTTCGTCTTATGTATTTATGAGGGTCTTCAAAGTACATGAAGTAATGGATATCGTTCTTAAAATCCATGTATGCAATATAAATGCACACCAGTCCCTTCTTAAACTGTAGGCCTATATACAATAAATACAAATCGGGGTGTTCTTCTTCCAATTGGTAAGCTCTCTTGAAGTACAGTATAATTATTCTCGAAATAAGATAAAACTTGTTCATCCATTTCGGTATTCTAATGGAAATAAGGAGATGTCGGTCGATCAAATCGGCAAAGTGGTGTTTCATGTTGGGTTGCATTAGTTTCCGTTTAACAAGCTTGAATTAGCTTGAATAACAATTAGAGGGCTCTCGCTGTATGATGGTAAGACAGAGTTTTCAGTAAATCGAGACCGTCCTTTGACGTTACTACTCTGTTTCGGGAACAGTTGGGAAAGGGGGTGTAAGTAGTGCGGACTGAAACAAGGTAGAGTATTACACTTTCTCTGTCCTGCTTTGGGTCCGTAAGGTATTTTCGCTAATAAACGTACTGAATAGTATCACGGCAGAGAAATGTTCAGGTTACATAAGCCCAGATTTTGTTTTCGCTTGAATTTTCTCGTCTTTGTCTACCATCATAATAGCGAAAACTCGCTATTTTACGGGCAACGGGTGCACATGTGTGAAAGGACGATTTCAGTTGAGTGAGCACTTCCTTTCCATTGAAGTACCGTCCTGAAATAAAACCTCTTCAAGCCCGAACGAACTGATAATGTATACTAAACAGTATAATTCTTACAAGTTACAGTTTAGTTACCGTACCCCGATTTCCAATCCGTATTTTTTTATCGGCGATATTAGATTCGGAAGAGCGACAATGAGCCATTCATCTGCGACCTAGGTCTTGGACACGGCGTGACACGCTCCGCACTATCCACGCTGACGCCAGGCTACCGCCAGGGTGTGCAGAAGTGCAGTCCACCGGAAGCTTCTAAGCCGGAGTTCAGGGCGTCCTTTCCAGCCGACGTATGGTCACTGGCGTGCGTGCTGCTCGAGCTTATGACCAGACATCGCATTTGGGAGGGCCTCGAAAGCGACTTCCAGATCATGGAACGCCTGCGCAAAAATGACGTGACGCCCGAGATTATCGATTACGTCGACGGTGATGACGTTAAAGAGTTACTGAGGCGTTGTTTTACAAAGAAGACCGGAGAAAGGCCTTCAGCTCGAGAAATGGCTGACGCATTTGGAAGAGCCATATCTTCACTGTCCCCTAAAGGAATCTAATAACCACGTTGCGACATTAAACTTGCATGCTTACAAAGGGTTGATAACACATGCATTACGTTTGATAAATCCACTGAGTATTCGGTGAAACTTTCAGGATAAATGAACATGATGAATGCCATCGATCCAAATAATGAGTGAAAGCGTAAAACAATATTTTGTACTCATTGCCATACGTTCGTACATAATACAAATAATGTATACCAGAGTGGGTTTGCGGTTGCACCAAGTATAGAAGGGAGGGTCAAGGAGTCTTGAGAAGGACTGTTTGTATTCTCTCGTGGGTAGTCCTAAGTGGACTGGTAGTCCTAAAAGGATTGTGATAGTTTTAAAAGGACTGTTGGTATTCTTTCTTGAGTAGTCTTATAGAGGAATGTAGTAGTCCTAAAATGACCGGTGGTATTCTATATTGGGTAGTCCTAAATGGACTGTGGTATACCTGCTAAGGACTGACTGTTGGTGTTCTTTCCTGGGGCGGGGGTGGAGTGAGCGTGCAGTATGTTTCGTGAGTGGGTGCGCTTTACAGTTGAAATAATTATCGCGTTTGTGTTCAAAGTGAATCATGACTTACTGACTTAGGTGCACAGGACGGTGTGTCCCTTCGCTCCCCTACGAGATATTCTGTTCCACTCAGGTCTGTTCTGGGCTATGAGCCCCACGTCGCTCTGGGCTTGGTCTCTCCATCTCGTAGGAGGGCGTCCCGGGGGTCTACGTGCGTCAAAGTCATTTCTGTATGCTTGGTATGGTAGTCGGTGATGCGGCATGCGGACAACATGCCCAAACCATTTTAGGCGTCGCTTGAATCATGAAGCTTGAATCATGAAGCTGTTTGAAAAATTAAGACGTCTTTCATAGTTGTATTAGTGAGGGATGATACACTTGTCTAGAAAGAACCACTATAGAAGTAAGTGAGGTTTGTCAATGCAGACAAAGTTAATTATAAAGATGAAATAGGTGATATGTTGATACCTAGAAACACTGTTGTTACACGATTATATAATTGTATGTATTGTTTTGCCTTTCGCGTTTAACTCTCCTCAATAAACTGATAAGGACTCAACAAAATCAACAGTATAAAAAGTATGTCTTACTTACCCAATCCTCGTCTGTGCGCTTGAGGTGACAGGAGGGATCTCCAACTGGCTCTGCCTGCTTCTGTGTGTGTGTGTGTGTGGGGGGGGGGGGGGGGGGGTGTTGAGGGGTGTTGAGGGAGAGTCCTCTGCCCATCAGATCTGTTGTATGTTGCGTATTCGTGTCTCTTTAGGTCACCCTCGATTTCGTTTGTTTTATTGTTATTGAGTTGGATGACATTCGACATATATTCCAAGCCATCTTCATCGTCCATGTCAAGAACTTTTTCCTTGGGCAATTTTTCATTTTCTCCAAAATTATGTATGGGCATATTGGGGACTCTAAATATATCATCGAAAAGGTATTTAAGTTCTCTTTGGAAAAAAAAAAAAAATCAGTATTTAACGATACTATCAGCAATGTTGTCCTTCTACTTGCGTTTAGTGTGATTCGACTAAACGTACTGCTGGTGAGGGATAACAAGGTGATGTCCCGCCAGTAGACACCGTGGAGGTGTTTCACAAAGATTGTACTTAACTCTAAGTTGAACATAACTATTATGCAGAGTCATTTGTAGCCGTGAAATACAACATATTCAAAAACAAAAAACAAGAATGTTAGACTTTTCATAAATGTTGCATCAAGAAAATTCAATCTCCTTGATTACAGAAAATATATTCATGATTTGTATCATCAGTTTATGCCTTTGGAAAAGTGGATTTCTATATCGTTTAAGTTCAGGTGTGAAACACCCCTCCAGTTTACCAGTTGTCTGGTATGGTTCCTGTGTATGTCTTGCATACATATTAAGGTGCCTTTATCATGTTTGTTCATCTCAGGACGCACTTTTCTTTCTTTTAAACATGAAAATGGCCGTAATTGAACAAAAAATATCATGTTTCCTAAAACTTCAACTCATGTATCAATATGCGGTATTTGAACCCAAATATAATTTAGATTTTTGTTTTGGCATCTATCTCCCATGTGGCGTGGTCCAAGTGCCAATATATAATTGTCTTTCTTTTGTAATCCTAAATATATTTCGTAATCACGAGAAATTGATTCAAACACAATGTATTCTCAAGGCATTCTCAGGGCATAAATATCCCTATTATGAATCTCCAAATGAATCAGGTATTATGTCTGGGTTATAGGCTCTTGACATGTTGTACTCATTTGCTTTCACGGGATAATGCCAGGCACGTTGCTCTTGTACTGAATTGTATGTCTGGAATTGGTCCATTAACGTTTTGAGGCTCCAATATATACAAATATAATTGTAAGATTCTTGAGCATGATATGTGATATTTTTTTATAGAAAATTAATAATGTTTACCTGGTGAAAAAAGAATAGATTTGATGTCTAATTGTATCCCAATTGTTCGCGTGAAGTATCCGAATTCAGATACTGTAGAGGACTTAGTTTCCGAATACGGATAATCTTGACTACGGTCGAAAGCTTTGTAAAATTCAACTAAAATCACTTGGAGCTTTAACACTTCTCTTGTACCGTGATGTTTGGCCTATGATAACAAAATGATTGAAATGTCTCCATAAGTATCGAGATATTTACGAATGAAATCGTAAATATCTCGATACTTATGGATACATTTCAATCATTTTGTTATCTCAGGCCAAACAACAAGGTACGAGAGAAGTGTGAAAGCTCCAAGTGATTTTAGTTGAATTTAAAAAGCTAATGGAATGTTTTTAAAGTGATCCCCTATCTTTAAGCCATAATCATGATTATTAAAGCAATGATTCTCTTTGTCTGTATTCCCGGACTGGCTCCGAAATACTCAGGTTTTGGTCCAGGGAGAATACATATTGAAGGAGAATCTAATAATATTTCACGGGTTATTTTTGTATTTTTTTAGCCTGGAATATACCTCGTAATGATATTGATTCAAGCGCAAAGTATTTTTCAAAAGTACAAACTTGTCCTGGTGACGAATAAATCTATAGTATATTTAATTTTCCTATCCGAGCCACGATTTTTATGAAGGAAGAAAATTATTGATTATTGTTTTTTTTTTTGTGATCAAATGTAAATAGTCATAATATTTTTTGTTAGGCTGATGTTTTGTCCTTAGGTTTGAGTTATGGTTTACCTTAGATTAAGTTATAATTAATTTACTGCATTTATTTTATTTATATATATATATAAGTATGTTTGTTGTATTCTGTTTTTATCCTTCCATCCTCTTCAAGGTTGTGAAGAGGATGAGTTCATTGATTATCAATAATATTATTCTTTGGATCTTCAGTTTATAAGTTGATTCCCCTACTTTTCGAAGATCCTTCCATTTCCATATTTAAATGTAATGTACGCTAATCTTTGTTTGTTTGTATTTTATCTCTATCGTACCTTTTGTTGTAATATACTTGTTGATTTACCTTGTAATGTTTTTAATGGAATGGTAAATAAAGTTTCAATTTCAATTTCAATTTCAATTTCAATTTCAATTTCAATTTCAATTTCAATTTCAATTTCAATGATCATTTTAGTGTGAAAACAGGAATAATCTTGAAGTGTGAAATACTTTGCAATTGATTGGTTGATAAGTCATAACATGCCTACTTAACCCTAGTTTCCCAGCCATGTCGTATGCAAAAACGAAACTATTCTTGCAAAGTTTGTGTTAGCCTCTCAGGTTTATATTTATGTAAACGAGATCATTTCACATGTTTTTGCTTCCTGTGACGTTCTCCTCTTCTCTCTTTCTCACACGCATTACCTTTGTATCTATCTATCTATCGCCCTCTATTATTTCTCCCTCTTGTAGATGATACATGTATATAAAGGTGTATAATGTATTTGTACATGTATGAATTGTATTTTTTAGTTTCATGCTCCAAAATATGACGACTGAATTGTGCATGAATGTAATCACTATGCAATGTTGAGTAATATACATTTACGTGTATAATAATGCTGTCCTTGAATTACAGTGAAGGGGGTTGAAGGCAAAGAACAGTTCTGGTAAAACCTAATTGTGAGTGGATATAAACCTATGTTTTATAATTTAAAACTAACAACTACCTTATTGAACATCAATATCATATTGACATCGATGAGTTAGAGCCATGATTATGCTAATTACCATGGTAAATGGCGCTGGTCCGTAATCGGGCCACTGGGCCAGACCTGGGGTCGAAATAGCATTGACCTGCTGACCAGGCTCAAATCCATTTTTGGGCCACCATAGCTCGGTTATTTCAAATGTTACATGCCCGATAAGGCAACCTTCAAAGTGATCCATTAACTTTATATTTCCCCTAAAAGTAATGTTGAGACTTTAATCATATACACAATCTCATTGTAAGATTCTTGAGAATGATGTGTGTGAATTTTAAAGGAAAAGAATAAAGTTTACGTAGTGAAAACATAAAAAAACAATGTCTGATTTGATCTCGATCTTTCGCGTGAAGTAATCGAATTCGGATACTATGGACGATTGAGTATCCGAATTCATATACTCTTGACTATGGTCGGAAACCGTCTATAGGCGCTCTGAAATTCAATCTGAAATATATTCATGATCATGGAGACATCTGACAAATCATAACCCATGTCATTCTTCTGTTACCATAAGTTAAACAACAACGTACAAGAGAAGTAGGAGAAAACTCTGAGTGATTTTGGTTGAAATTGTACAAAGTTAAGAGATCACTTTAATGTTTTTTGGCAAGAAAAGTACAGGGTGTATATATTCGTCGCTTGCCCAACAGGGCGACTAGGGGGCTACGTTCTCTTCCAGCACTGATATAGGAAGACATGAGTGGCCTTCCACGAATGTACTTAACCAACAATCTTGATTTATTTAAGTTTGTTGTACCCATGTCCAGCTCATTACTTAGATATTATCCGTCTGTGTTATTAGTTTAGAATCTGATTGATGTATTTTGGAAATACCTTTTTATCCTGTTTAATTGTTTTGTCAAAACCTGCAAGAGTTTGTAAATTAAAGAGACGAGGATGGATATTGATCACGAATATTGGTTATTCATTGATTGTCTTTGTATTCTTGTGTGTTGTATTTTTAACGGTACTAAGACTACTACCCCTGGATAATTCTCCCCTGGACGACTTCCACCCGAACAATTACCCCCACCCCAAGGACAATTACCCCCGGAAAACCAGCACCCGGACAATTATCCCTCTAGGAAAATCCCCCCCTCCCGGAAGATTACCCTCCGAGGACAATTTTACGCCAGACATCTACCCCCCGGACAACTACCCTCAAAGACAATTACGCCCCAGGGGCAATTACCACCCGGACAATTACCCGCCAAGACAAACCCCCCCCCCCCCCCCCCCCCTAGACAATTACCCCCAAGACAATAACCCCCTAGACAATTACCCCCAAACCAATAACCCCCTGTACGATTACCCCAGAAGACAATTATCCCCAAGACAATTACCCCCCAAGAAAATTACCACCAAGACAATTGCCCAACCCCCCCGACGATTACCCCCAAGACAATACCCCCTGGACAATTACCCCCGAGGTCAATTTGTCAATTGTGTGTGTGTGTGTGTGTGTGTGTTTATGCGTGTATACGCGCGTACACCTTATGCGCAAGTGTGCTTGTTCTTTCATGTTCATGGAAATAATTAGCGTGTGTAATCGAACAATTAACCTCTGATATAAAATTAGTGTAAAATGCCACATGACTTGGATCGTACCATGCGCACTGATGATACACGTTTGCTACCGGTTTTAGAAACAACAACATTGAATTGTTTGTTTGTTTTATTTCTGCATTTAAAAAATAATACATAATCACAATTGTACATACTATTCTCAAGCATTTACAATAGAATTACAAGTTCTAAGTATGTAAAGAATGGTACAAATTTTTTTTTTTTTGAAGTTTGAAGTAATAGAGAAAGCACAAAAACGCAGGAGACCGCCATCATGATCTGTAAGCTTGAGATCGATGGCGGCCTCAGGGGGAGAATTAGCGACACAAACTAATGCTTTGTGAATTATACATTTATGCATGACTTTGATGAGATGGATGCAGTGCAAGTGCATGTGCAAGTGGGAGTGCATGATATTTGACTTTAAGCTTTGACTAAAGGATAAAATAAAAATTAGAAAATATAAGAGACGACGTTCAGTGAGTTATGGCTGTGTATAATGATACAAGTTGACGCTTTAGTTTCGCTTTAAAAGAATAGAGGGTCAGGCATGATTTGATTATTTTCTGTAGATTATTCCATAAATCGGGTCCGTGATGTCTAATCGATTTATGTGTGATTAATAAATTACGATTCGTCAAATGGAAATTCCCAAAAGTACGAGTGTGATAGGAATGAATTATATTATTATAACAAAAATAATTATTGAATGAAGGTAGAAGTTGTGTATAAGAAAAAAAAAATTGTTCTAGCTTTAAAAATAAGGGGTCTGTGTGGGCTAGGAAAGTTGACCTTGTACAAATAAGTAAAAGCTAGGTTTTTGTAATCAAAGAAAACGATTAAATTTGGTTACACCACAATTGGCCAAAACAATATCACAATACATTAAATACGGAAGTTATAGTGAATTATACAATAAAACAAAGCTGTATGTGGCAAAAGAAAAGTTAGCTTATTTATGATTCCCACACTTTTAGAAATAGACATAGTTACGAGATGCAATTGAGCATTCCAAGTTAAATTATCATCACTAAATACTTCTTAAAATTGACATGTTTTGTTTTGTTCAATTTGTATATTATCAATATTAATGATATTCGGGGCATTATTAATTACATGATAATTATAATGTTTAAAGTGCATGAAGTGAGTTTTTTAAATATTTAATGAGAGCTTATTACATTTAAACCAATTTGAGACTTTATATAATTCATTATTTAAAACATTCTCCAATGATTCTAGCTTTTCATGAGAACAACATATATTTGTGTCGTCGGCAATAAGGAAGATGTATAAGATAAATTATTAACGTATACAAGAAATAAAAGTGGACATAAAATTGAACCTTGTTGTACGCCACAATTTACAAAGAGTAAATCCGAATTAAGACCACTATATGTAACACACTGTTTTCTATTTATTACCTAATCTTTAAACCATAAAATGGCTTGGCCACGAATACCATAAAATGACAATTCATAAAGTAAAATGTTATTTATTTATTTATTTATTTAATATATTTATACAGGATGAAATGATCAGTATACAATGTTTGACAACATGGTCCTGTTGTATAAAAAATACATACATATACATTTTGACATAAATATAAACAGTATCAATTATCAATTAAAATCACCAAAACCACAGCTGCCAGGGTAGGACATGTTATTCATTACAAGGATAAAACCACATGTATTTAAAACTATAATAAAAATGGCCACAATTTCGTTCCGATCGATACCTATACATACACATATGATATATTATGATCAAGCGTATCGAACGCTTTACTAAGGTCTTAAGAAATACATATTACATGTTCTTTATTCTCCTTAGCATTAGTACTTTTATCATAAATTTGTATTAAGGCTTAGTCGGTGGAATGATTTTTCCTGAAACCATATTGATTTTAATTCAATATGTTGTGAGTATTTATAAAATCAAATAACCTATTATAAACAATTTTCTGTAACATTTTGTATACACTAGGGAGCTAAGAAATAGGACGATAATTGCTTATTTCATGCGAATCATTTTTTGTAAAAATGGGATTTACCTTGGCTATTTAAAATAAATCCGAAAACACTCTGTTCTCAAGAATGATTAAAAATATGATTTAATGGATTAGCGATAACGTGTATGATTTGTTCTAAAAGTGATGTACTAATTCTATCGCAACCTTGAGATTTTGACATGCTCAATGATTTTGTAATATTTATAATTTCATTAGGGTTAGTGGGACTTAAACAGAGTATTACAACTTACGTGCTTTGATTTATTAGAAGTGTAACTTCGAATTAATTTCGTTAATTTATTACGGTATTTTGTATAAGTTATTCAATTTATATCAGTAAGTTTTCGTAAATGTAATTTATACATGTGATTTCTTGTTTGTATTGATTTAAGTATACCTTTAGTTATCCAAGGGTTATACGGTTTATCATTTTTAAGTTTATCTTTTTCTACAGGAATGTTCCTATCATAATAACTTTGTAATTTATTATACAAATTTGTATACACATCATTTACATCATATACATTATAAACGTCTACCCAATTATCTACGGCTAAATTATTTTAAAGAAGTTCAATATTACAAGATATTTCTTTATGATACATTACATTATTAATACATTAACAAAAACGGTATGAATACATCGAGTGAATCTGTCAGAATTAATACTGCTACGAGGTAAAGAAAGAAAATTTGTAATAATTGCCAAGAAAATAAACGTGTTTATTTTCTACAGCTAATTTATATAAAGATGTTTCAAAATGTTCATAAAACAAATTAAAATTGCTCTTGGGGAGTCTATAAGTTAAAATCAATATTAACATTCTTCAAATTATACTAATACATTTCAATGAACAATAGAACTTACGTGCTTCAATTTCTTAAAAAAGTGTTATTACGGTATTTTGTTTGTATAAGTAATCAAATTTATAACAGTTGGTTTTCGTAAATGCAATTTATACAAGCGGTTTTTTGTTCGTTTAGTTATCCAAGGGTCATTCGGTTTATTATTCTTACGTTTATCTTTTCAGGAATATTCCTATCATAATAAATTTGTAATTTATCATAAAATGTGTATACGCAATATTTACATGATTTATATTATAAACGACCACTCAATTCGCTATGGCTAAATTCTGCCTAAGAAGTTCAATATTATGAGAGGTTTATTTGCGAAACATTACATTAATGGGTGGTTAACAAAAAAAATATAACAGGCAAATGGTCAGAAACCTCTGAACATAATATTCGTATTCAACTGAGTGAATCCGTCATAATTAATACTGATCCGAGGTCAAGTAACATTTATATTAACATCGGAAGGAAAATACACATGTTTATTTTCTTCAGCTAATTTATATAAACATGTTTCAACATTTTCATAAAACAAATCAAAATTGCTATAAGGGGGTATATAAATAAAAACCAATAATAACATTCTTAAATTTATCATTATCAATTTCAATAAGATAATAGTACTTCTGTCTGTTCAATATAATATCATAAAGAAACTTTAAATTTCAAATTCTTGGCTATCTAAAACGCTACCCCGCCACCCCTCCTTCCATGGCGGAAAGCCCTAGTGTGTTATTAGGTAAATTAAACAACTGTGGGGAGCTATTGTGTTACCAAGCTTCAATTATACTAATTATGTTCATGTATCATCATGTTCATATATCGTTAAACTTTCAACCAACACTCAGTGGATTTGTCATATGTAATATACATGTTTACAACCGTGTCCGGACTACTACCCCTGGACAACCACCCCCCGGACGATTACCCCCCGGACAACTACCCCCCTAGGACAATTACCCCCCGGACAACTACCACCCGGACGACTACCCCCCGGACAATTACTCCCTGGACAATTAAACTCCAAGACAATTACCCCCAAGACAATTACCCCGAGTCATCTTCCCTTAAGACCAGTGGCGTAGCGAGGGTGAACGGATGGGGAGGGGGGGGGGGGGGTGGTAAAGTTGTTAACTGGTATTGGAGGGAAAAGCACGGAATGTTCCACTCCCAAGGGATTTTAAATGCGATTGAGGGAAAAGTAAATAAGTCCCGAGACGTATTATTACCCCTTAGGACAATTACCCCCCAAGACAACTAGCCCCCAAGACAATTACCCCCCAAGACAATTACCCCCAAGACAATTACCCCCCAAGACAATTACCCCCCAAGACAACTACCCCCCGGATAATTACCCCCCGGACAACTACCCCCCGGACAACTACCCCCCGGACAACTACCCCCCGGACAATTACCCCCTGGACAATTACCCCCCGGACAACTACCCCCCGGACGACTACCCCCCGGACAATTACTCCCTGGACAATTAAACTCCAAGACAATTACCCCCAAGACAATTACCCCAAGTTGTTGTTGTTATTTTATTATTTTGGCGTTCATTCAAAATGAATATTTACGCCATAATACTTAATTATTATTATTATAATTTTTTTTTTTTTTCCAAATCATTTTTATGGAGTTCCTACTTCATGCTGCCTGTCCATCGCTCAAATCCGACCTAACAGTGCATCATCTGGTCAGTCCGGCACAGTACATCGTGCAGACTTCTCAGCTCGGTGACATACCAGGGTATGTGTGCAAGCCGAGCCTAGACCCCTCAGATGCTCGAAAATGAGGTGTCAGGTGCAATCTGTTGGGCTCCAAAATAATGCAATTATGCATGCCAAATGCAACAACAATATATATATTCATCAATTTCAAACATTCAACAAACATCAAATAAAGCACTCATTCAGTGGGCTCTTTTACATAGATTACATCAATTTGTTAGTAATTTGTATACAAAAATAAACTTACATTAAAACAATATAATAGAGATGCTAAGCAAATATTTACAATAATCTGAATACAAATCCTTTTTTGCTATTCATCGAACCTTCTAGTTCTATAAATGAAATTAATCAATGCCACTTGCAATTTTGTATCGAATATTTCCAACATCTGATATATATCTTGTTTTTCATTAATTCCTAATTCTACAAATAACATTGTCATTTCAATAATATATTTCGTACAATCAACAAGAAAGTGTTCAAAAGTTTCAATTTCATTACAAAACTGACAATCGCCGGATAATTTAAGACCAATTTTATGTAAATGTGCATTGAGTCCAAGACACCCCATTCGAATCCTGTGTAACAATACTTCATTTTTTCTATTTTTAGAGCACCATGTATCAATGTATTTTATATTTATATTCTTTTTCATTTTCTTTAAGACACTATTCGAGGCATTCCACCTTTCCTGCCACATATTTACAACATATAATGACAGTATTGCATTAACTTCTGATTCATTCAATTTATTTTCTATTTCAATAAAAGTGTGTCCAAGGGCTTGTTTCGCTGAGAGGTCTGCAATCTCATTACCTACAACACCACAATGTCCGGGAATCCACTCAAGGAATACGTGGATTCCTTGATGTTTAAGAATCATTAATTTCATTAATATTTCACAGACGCATACATCTTCATTCCAATTTCTTATCGCCATTAGGGCACTCAAACAATCAATAAATATAACAATTCCAACATATAAATTATCAAATTGTTCTAGCCAATTCAATGCAAGAATTATAGCAACTAATTCAGCTTTATTTTCAAAATTGTCATTATGACAATTCTGTATAACCTCATTCAAAGGATGGTCTATAGTTTGTTCTATCTTTACTTTATAACGAGAACAAAATAATTTTCTCCGTAAATCCAGAGGCATTTCACATGTCTCTGCTTGCAATGTTTGTAGCGAAGTGCCTGAAAGGGCACCTGTACAAATCTTAAGACATTGATATTGTATCGAGTTCAAAGCATTTTTTAAACTTTGAGATGCCGAATTGTAAGCTTGGCAGCCATAATCAATCAAAGATCTCATGAGAGCTCGATATATTATCAAAAGAGATTTCGTGTTTGTGCCCCATTTTGTTCCTGTTAATTTTTTCAAAATATTTATTTTGTGTTTACATCTTTCCATAATATCATTAATGTGGGATCTCCACGTAAGTTTCTTATCAAAAATCAAACCCAAAAATTTAACCTCTTCTTTATCTTTTATGTTTTCTCCATTTAAACTTATATCGATATTTTTCTTACTATAAGAGAACAATATCTTTACGGTTTTAGTCGTTGAAATTTTGAATCCCCATTTCAAAAACCATGCATTCAAGTGATGCAAATAATGTTGCATTGTAACACGAATCTCTTCAATGTCTTTTCCTGATTTCCAACAAATACAGTCGTCTGTATAGAGTGACAATTTTACCATTTTTTCTTGAACAATATCATATAACATTAAATTAAAAAGAGTGGGACTAAGTATACTTCCCTGTGGATGTCCATTCCTTAAATATCTCATCTTTGAGCCTTTCCTACACGAACCTGGAATGGGCGATTTTTCACAAAATTATAAATAAATTTAAACGATTTTCCTTTCAGTCCTATTTTATACAATTTAAAAAGGAGTCCATCATTCCAGAGCCTATCATATGCCTTTTCAATATCCAAAAATA
This sequence comes from Echinarachnius parma, assembly GCA_037951105.1. Lineage (NCBI taxonomy): Eukaryota > Metazoa > Echinodermata > Echinoidea > Clypeasteroida > Echinarachniidae > Echinarachnius > Echinarachnius parma. The sequence goes on along the minus strand of JBAMJV010008013.1, from coordinate 43,144 downwards.
TCCCTAGTGTATTTTCTTTATTTCCAAATGCCGTTTGAATATCATTTTCTAAATAAACAATACAATCCAGAGTGCTTCTTCCTTTACGAAAACCACTTAAAAATGAAGGAAGAATATTATGTTTTTCAATAAACCATTCCAATCTTTTATTCAACATTCGTTCAAAAATCTTCAAAAAGCACGAAGAGAGTGCGATTGGACGGTATGATAAAACAGATTCTTTGTCTTTATATTTTTTCAATATTGGTATCAATATTGTTGTTTTACACTCTAGTGGTATTGCGCTTAGATTCCACATTTTATTTATAATATCTAACATAATTTGTTACTTACCCCAAGTCATCTTCCCTTAAGACCAGTGGCGTAGCGAGGGTGAACGGATGGGGAGGGGGGTGGGGGGGGGGGGGGGGGGTAAAGTTGCTAACTGGTATTGGAGGGAAAAGCACGGAATGTTCCACTCCCAAGGGATTTTAAATGCGATTGAGGGAAAAGTAAATAAGTCCCGAGACGTAGTCGAAGGACTGTATTTCTTCACGAAATAGCATTCAAAATCCCGAGGGGAACATTCCATAATTTCCCGACAGCAAAGTTAACAACTGTTGTATCATCTGAATTGCCCCATGGGGGGGGGGGGGGGGGGGGGCACTCAACTATATTGCTGTACACACGCGCGACCAAAAAAACGCGTAAAAAGGGTACGCGTGACGCGTTTAGGGTGTCAAAAAGGCAAAAATCAGAAAAAAAAGGGTATGTTTGTGGAGTTAAACAAATACGCGATTAGGGTATCTTTTTCTCCAAACTTGTTTCTTTGAGAGCAATTGACGTAGACCTAGTTTAGGGGTATGTTTTAGGGGTTATACTTGTTTAGGTGGCAACATTGTCAAAAAAGCACGCGAAAATACTTGAATAGGGTATAAATTTGACCAATGGATAAGACTTGTTTAGGGTGGGTTTGAAAAACCTGTGGTCGCGCGTGTGTACATCAATATAGTTGAGTGGCCCCCCCGGGGAATTGCCATGTAACAGTGCCATGTAATATCCAAAAATATTACATGGCAGATCATGTACTGTATTTACTAAGTCAGGTGATAAACAGTCATATTATATGATACGTAGTTCAAGCTATGGAATCAAACATACATACTGTATGCATATTAAAGATAAATAACAGTTTTGGGAAAAGTTGGGAAAAGTTTTGCAAAGTTACAGAAAACATTTATAATTTATCAATATTGTTGAAATATCGGAAGAAATCCAATACCCGCCCGTGAAATGTATAAATCCACCGCCCTTTCGCACCTGTCCGCGCCGCTAGCGCTGGACTGGAGTATCGACAAGCTGGGGACAAGCCCTTATAGCGAACGCACGTGGTCAATAATGCACGTAGCGTATGCGCGATTCCGCTTTGGCGATATCTATCCGCAGCGGAACGATTTAATAATTTCCGGGGGGTAATTATCCGGGGGTAGTTGTCTTGGGGGGTAATATTCCTGGGGGTTGTTGTCCGGGGGGTAATTGTCCGGGGGGTAGTTGTCCGGGGGGTAATTGTCCGGGGGGTAATTGTCCGGGGGTAGTTGTCTTGGGGGGTGTCTTGGGGGGTAATTGTCTTGGGGGGTAATTGTCTTGGGGGGTAATTGTCTCGGGGGGTAATTGTCTTGGGGGGTAGTTGTCTTGGGGGGTAGTTGTCTTGGGGGTAATTGTCCTAGGGGGTAGTTGTCCGGGGGGTAATCGTCGGGGGGTAATTGTCCGGGGGTAGTTGTCTTGGGGGGTAGTTGTCTTGGGGGGTAATTGTCTTGGGGGGTAATTGTCTCGGGGGGTAATTGTCTCGGGGGGTAATTGTCTTGGGGGGTAGTTGTCTTGGGGGGTAGTTGTCTTGGGGGTAATTGTCCTAGGGGGTAGTTGTCCGGGGGGTAATCGTCCGGGGGGTGGTTGTCCAGGGGGTAGTAGTCCTAGAACCGTTTACAACCGTTCTGTAAGATTAAAGGGGAAGTACAGTTTTGGTAAGGCTAAACTTTAGTAACCAAAACCTGCACAGTAACATTACAAACTAATAGTTATAACTCCACCATGCTCGAAAGGTAATTGTCCGGGGGGTAATTGTCCGGGGGTAGTTGTCTTGGGGGGTAGTTGTCTTGGGGGGTAATTGTCTTGGGGGGTAATTGTCTTGGGGGGTAATTGTCTCGGGGGGTAATTGTCTTGGGGGGTAGTTGTCTTGGGGGGTAGTTGTCTTGGGGGTAATTGTCCTAGGGGGTAGGTGTCCGGGGGGTAATCGTCCGGGGGGTAATTGTCCGGGGGTAGTTGTCCTAGAACCGTTTACAACCGTTCGGTAAGATTAAAGGGGAAGTACAGTTTTGGTAAGGCTAAACTTTAGTAACCAAAACCTGCACAGTAACATTACAAACTAATAGTTATAACTCCACCATGCTCGAAAGGTATATACAATTACAAAAAGTCTGTTACCATTCAAAAAGAGCCATTAAAATACCAGAGGGCGCTCTCTAAACAAGCATTGGTTTCAACCATTTTTCATACAAAATTATGCATTTGATGTTTTGTTGAAATAATGATTAAATAAAGAGATCATCAACAACTTTTTAAAAACCGCTTTTGACAATTTTTGAAAAAGTGTAATTTGTTTTTATTTTGTAAAAAATCATTGAATAAAGCTGGGGCCCAGATTTATTACGATCGAATATAGTTATTGATATTTCAGCCATTTCTGAACCGATTTTGACCAAATAAAGTTTATTCTGCCATTAAAATTGCATGTTCTTCTAAATTCGACACTCAGTTTGTTATTACCTCACGAAAAATTGTGTTGTGCAGCGCCCTCTCTACCAAAACTGAACTACCCCTTTAAAGGGATAGTACAGTTTTTGACAAACATAATTTTAATATCTAAACCTAGTAAATTGTCATTAAAAACTAATAGTTATAATTCAATGATGCTTGAATGGTAGTAACAAAAATTACGGTTAAGTTACAGGGCTGTTTTCATTTAAAGAGCAGCCGTTAACACAAGAAGGCGCCCTCCAAACACCTCAAGTAAAAACTAAATTATCCAAAAATGTGAATGTGATGTTTGGTTAAGATAATGATTAATTAGAGAGATCAGTAAGAACCATTTTCAAACCAGTTTGGTATATTTTAAAAAATTTGTAGGATTTGTAAATATTTTCTTAAATTATTGAATAATTAAACAAAAGTTGGTTCCCAACATTTATTGCGATCGGATATATTTAAAAACTGTTTGCTCTATCAAAATGTATACTTAATTTGTCATTACTTTAAAGGTATTTCTCGAACCGCCCTCTTAACCCTTACTTAAAGGGCAATGAAACTATGGCTTTCGGCTATTATTATCGTTTAGAGGGTGAACAGACATTTTATTTGATACATAACTTGGCAATTTTGGCCTCCTGGATCCCATGGAATCCTTACGTGAACATACCCACATTTTACTAATTCTGACGGCGGCAAAAGGTGATGGGAGCGGCCATGTTCTTGTAATTGCCCGACATGCTTTGCAAACTATGACGAGTGTGCTACGGGCCGAACAAAAAGCTTTTCACTGATTTACACACTCGTCAAAGCATATACAAGTATTCAGACAATGGTTTCAATAGAAGCTATTGAAATGCATTAGTGCATATCACTGACCATAGGTTCGCACACACATAATAATGGCGGCCTCCAGTGTTCGCATGAATAGTGGTAAACCCGATAGAGTTTTCACATATTTCTCCCAAAGCAGAAATCTGAGTCGGAGTTATGTTATATATAATAAAAAGGCATATTACGATATATCAAGTAGGATAAACTCTATTCTTAAGTTGCATTGCCCTTTAACTATCCCTTAAATGTTTTAACACGGCTACTTGATTCCCTTAGGGGGATCATGCAGATATGGCATTTTCAAATGCTTCAGCCATTTCTCGAGCAGAAGGCCGTTGTCTGGTCTTCTTTGTAAAACAACGCCTCAGTAACTCTTTAACGTCGTCATCGTCGACGTCGTCGATGATATCGGGTGTGACGTCGTCTTCTTGCATTCGCTTTATGATCTGCTGGTCACTGCCGAGATTTGCCCATATGCACCGTCTCGTCAGCAGCTCGAGCAGCACGCACGCCAGTGACCACACGTCGGCTGAAAAGGAAGCCTTGAACCCCGCCGTGGACGCTTCCGGTGGACTGCACTTCTGCACACCCTGTCGGTAACCTGGCGTCAAAGTGGAGAGTGCCGAGCGCGTCACGCCGTGTCCAAGACCAAGGTCGCAGATAAGTGGCTCATTGTCGCTCCTCCGAATCTAATATCGCCGATGAAAAAATGCGGGTTGGAAATCGGGGTAGGGCAACGAAATCAATCTCGCAAAGTAGATTCATATTGTAATATATTGTTCAGTTAAAATTCATCAGTTCGTTCAGGCTTGAAGAGGTTTAATTTCAGGACGATATTTCAATAGGACGAAGTGTTCACTCAACCAAAACCGTCATTTCACACATTTGCACCTGTTTCCCGTAAACTAGCGAGTTTTTGCTTTTATGATGGTAGACAAAGACGAGGAAATTCGAGCGAGAAAACAAACTGGGCAAACGTGAACCTGAACATCTTTCCTTCGTGATAATAATTCAGTACGTTTTTTTTTTAGCCAAAATACCGTCCGGACCCAAAGCAGGAAGAAGAGCGTGTAATATTCTAGTTTGTCTCACTCCGTACTTACGCCTCTTTCCCCAATTGTTCCCAAAATAGCGTAGTAACGTTAAAGGACGGTCTAGATTTACTGAACACTCTGTCCTACCGTCTTATAACGAGAGCTTTCTAATTGTTATTCAGAACGGAAGCTAATGCAAACCAACCATAATTACTACTTTACCGATGTTATTGACATCTGCTCATACCTGAATACCGAAATGGATGAAAAAGTAATATCTTACAAATTTCGAGAAAATTGTACTGTACTTCATTTAAAGAGAACTTACCAATTGGAAGTAGAAAACCCCAGTGTGTATTTAATTGTACTGGTCTACTTTTTATGAAGGGACTGGTGTGCATATTTCTATTGCATAAATGGATTTTAAGAAGGATATCCATTATTTTTAGATACCCTTATAAATACATAAGGCGGAGGCTTTCCAGCACATTCATTAAATTTCTTATTTGTAACAAAAATATCACAATGGACTCATTTTTATTATTGTAGTAAATAATTATAAGGTGACATGCGTATCATATATCATTGCATATCGGGCTGGGCCATTAATATAATAGAAGGAGATAAACGAACAATAATACAGGGACATATTTTAAGGTGCTGAATTCCTAGGAGAAATTTTTTTTTCTTACCATTACATTGGTGGGCTTGATGTCTGAGTGAGTGCACTTGGTGGCGTGAACGTGGGCGATGGCGTCGCACAACTTCTGAGCAGTGGTTAGCCTACCTTCCGATGTCAGCTTCAATGCATGGTAAATAATTGAAAGGGTTATTTTGTATTATGAGGATGGAAAAAACAACTACGATAGTAATGATGATGATGATGATGATAATGGCGATGCCAATAAAGATGTGTATGGTAATGGCGGTGATGCTGATGATGACGATGACAGGGGCGGATCTAGCTTTTTGCTAAGGGGGGGGGGTTTGACCAATGACGATGCGGAGCATCGTCCACGAGCCGCGAAGCGGCGAAGACCGAGCCGCGTAGCGGCGAGGCGATTTTTTTGGCTATTTTGAACCCCCGTAAGTGATGTCTTTTTGCTAAGGGGGAGGGGGGGGGGGGGGGGGTTGACCCAATGACGATGCAGAGCATCTTCGCTATTTTGAACCCCCGTAAGTGATGTTTTCCACATCACATTTTCACTTGGCAACCCAAGGGAGAGTGTGGGGGGGGGGGGGGGGGGGGGGGTTAAACCCATGATGGCGTTTTTCTATGCACATCACATTTTCACTTGCCAGCCCAAGGGGGGGGGGGTTTAAACCCTTGATGGCGTTTTTCTATGGACATCACATTTTCACTTGGCAGCCCAAGGGGGGGGGGGGAGGGTTTAAACCCCCTAACCCCCCCCCCCCCCCCCGTAGATCCGCGCCTGGATGATGGTGATGATGATGATGATGATGATGATGCTGATTACGACGATGATGATGATGATGATGATGATAACGATGATGGATAGGTTCGAGAAGGAGGTTGATGCTTATGTCTCTGACGATGAAGAAGGTGAGGATGATGACGAAACGAGTACCAACATTAACTGTACACCATAATGACCAAGAGCAGCAAATAACATATCCCAACTATGAATAAAGATCAGTCATCATGTTAGAAACGAGTATCTCTTCGTCGAAGCAATAAACTATTTTGGAATAAATATTGAATTAAGATCAGTGTTTATTTCCATAATTATACAAAAAACGAGTCTCTCTTCGTTGACCCAATAAACTATCCTGACATAATCATCAGTTAAGATCAGTGGTTATTACCAGATAGGAAACGAGTCTCTCTTCATCGAAGATCGCGTCATTGAGAGTGTACCCATCGACTAGGTCCATTAGGAGATCAAAACGGTACTCGCTGGTTTCCCCTTGACGATAGGCAGCGTAGGCGAGCAACCGGACGATGTTCGGGTGACAGACGAGACTAGAAGTTGATAGCGGAGTTAAACAAAAGGATAAATTATTATTAGTCATGTGGAACACTTTATTTGCTCTCATAGGTATTCATATTTCAATATTTGAAATCAAGATGCATGTTTATAAGGACTGATATTAAATGTGTTATATACAATTATGTGTATATGACCGCCTAATGGAAATAAGCAAAGTGACAATTTTAGACAGGTGCCCTCTATGGACAAATTCCATAACATTGTTTTCTCAAATTAATGAATAATTGTTGGGCCCCAATATTTATTTAATAGCCTACCTGTTTATCTTGATTTCCTTGATAACATCGTCTCTGAGACGTTTCTCCACGCCCTTTATTCGCTTCATTGCGACAATGGTGCCTTCCCACTCAGCGCGGTGTACCTTCCCGAAGCGACCCTCTCCAATCTTACATATTTTTTTGTACGATGATTTATTTACCATTCGAACCTCTGATAATGAAAAAATTCAAACATATTACTTAAAACAATATTTCAGTTATACTCTACTAAAAAACAGAATGAATTGAGTTTATTCAAGAGAACTTAATGTAATTTGAAGTTAGAGTCCGGCAGCAAAGAGATAATGTTAAACTCTCTGATAACAGCTACTTTTTAATCTGATTATTTATATATAGGATGTGTAACATGATATCCAGAGTTATGGGAACATGTCACCCTGGGAAACGTTATTATCTATGTGCATCATAAACACAATTTCTATCAAAAGTAAAATTTATATCTAGCTAGCATTACAAAAAGAAATAGTAAAACAATCAATCTGGTGTAAATAAGGGTGATAATCAATTTGTGGTATTCGTTTACATGTGCAGCAATCTAAAATCCAAGATGGCCATTCGATTTTTGAATATTCATAAATGTTTTTGATTCACTGAGGTTATAACCCCACATAAACATAATGTGCAATTAATGTTTATCATGTTGTAATATATCAAAGATAATTCAAATTGATCGCAATTTTGACAAACGTGGGAAATGCATGATGATAAACATCAATATCATGCAATATCATTGTGTGGGTTTGAAATGTACCTGATGACCATGGGTATTAATATTAATATGCGCGGTAGAATATATATACACATAGTTTCCGCGCTCTATAAGTGATGCATTATTATTATTATTATTATTAAACATGCATGGAAGTTCACTTACCTTGTCGACATGGTAAGCCGTCATGTTCAATTGCTCTCCCTGCATAAGAAAAGCACAACAAAATTAACAAGACAACATGCCAAACTAAATAAACCCCTCACAAAAAGTTCCGAAATTCACGTTTGAGCATTCATATCTTTCCTATTACTTCATCACCGTTCATACATTTGGTATCATTGGAAAGCTTGTTTACCCATCCTGTACATTAATATAACATTTGTTACGAATATTTTATCATGGAATGTGCATGACACCCGCCTATGGGGCAAAGCCAAAAGTGAAATGTTGCAAAATGCATTAATATTGTCAACAGAGTACCCTCCTTTTAGCATAGTTTGGTGGGAGAATGAAGTGTTTTGAATGATATTGAGGCGGTCATGCATGAATGTCAATGATGTATTATCATTTTCGTTGGATGATTTTGAGGTGGTGCAATAACAGGGCAGGAACTTATTATTATCATTTTTTAAATGAGTTTAGTTTCATTGCTAGTGGAAACATATGATCATTTTTATGTGTTAATTATTATTATTAGTATTTGTGCTATAATTATCATCATTAATCATTATTATTATGATTATCAGAAAACAAATGCCCAATATATACCATATCCTGATTCGACCGCAATTTCTCTGTCCTTGTCACTGTATTGTGATACGTCGATTGACAAGCCAAATAGATCATCTTCAATAGCTCGCCCAGTGTCCATTGGAGCAGAAGCAAATGTTGGTGCCATTCTTCGACCTTTGGTAGCTGTCAATATTAATACAATACTTTGCATTATTACGATTCTGCTCAGAAAATATCTGACCCAAAACAAACTGATAATCGATAATCCAGACTCAAATCTTAACTATATCCAGTAAAGTTTGAAAACAAAAAAATGTATGACGCTTTTCATACAACGTACTGCACATTAAGCCAGTTCGTAGTTACAATCTGCGCATGCGCGAAATTACCGATCTAGACTTCCGGGTTCCATCGGTCGTGAGAATTGACGGAGCCACGCGTGAAATTGAATGCGAATTGTTTGTTTATGTTTTTAACATCTGGATCTGGATCAAATTCAATTCAATTCAACATTCAATTCAACATTTATTCGGCATCATAAAATATAATACATATACAATAATGGTGAGTCATACAAATATACATGTACATACATATGCCGGGGTAGCTATAAAGTAAAAACTTGTATATCAGCAGCCCCTTAATTAAGCTAAAAAACTAAAACAATAACAACTAAAAACTAAAAACAATCCTTTGAATAACTTACATTCTAACTTCAACAGCTATTCTATAACTAAAAGTGTCTATCTAGATACACTTAAAAGAACATAATTTTAATTAATATATAATTCTTATTTTTACAAGAATGCTAATTTTGTGAATTCAATAAGTCTCGAGTATCGCTTGTTTATGTCTATTTTTAAAAAGGTTGTAGCTCTTTTCACCCTTTAATACATCATTTAATGAGTTCCAAATTACAGGTCCCTGAAATCTAACTGATTTATGTTGCATAAAAGAAGAACGGAATCTTGGTAAGTAAAAATTCAGCCCATCGTTTTTGTATTCACCACATTAAAGGTTAATAGCATAATATGTACTATTTCATAGAACAAGAACCGGTTTGATAGAATGTGTTATTCATGTGTAATGATGATATTTATTGATCAATAATTTCACCGAGCCTTGCTTGGCCTGGCTAGCACGAACTGGGTATGTACACACGTAGGTGTACATAGCATTGTGCGGAGATTATCGTCTTCCGCTTGCTGCACTATCCAACGCAAAAACAGTTTTTGCCGGCTGATTTCTCTCCCATTTATTAGCAAATGCAAACAAAATTTCGTTTATGTGATCCACAATTTATATAAATTGATAATGATTACCGACTCTCTTGTTTTGAAGACCGCAACATGTAGAACAAATTATTATATCCCGTCTGTTTTCCTTGCCGATGGCGTCCTAAAACATAGCGTTCAATTATTGAACAGTACAGTGTACGAATGGGCGATATGCTTATCTCCAGTCTTGTAGCATTATTGCGTGTGAATGATCCATCTGGATCATTCACAAGAAAGTTGATTACAAGAAAGTTGATTTGGAGAAAAATCGACAAATTCTTGAAGATATTTTACATCAAATGTGTTCTTTATGAGTTTATGCAGCTGCTCGTATAATTTCCACTTTTGTTTTATGCTGTCAAACTAAAATTATCCGGTAAAAGGACATGCTACCATACACAATAGCTGTACGTTGATGGAGTATCGGACTTTGACCTGTGACGTCACCCAAGCTCCATGGTCTAATTACGAACTGGCTTATTATGATGATGATGATGATATGCATGCTAATAATAATAATAATTATAATTATAATAATAATAATAATAGTAATAATATAGGTTTTCTCGGCCAATTATGTAAGCGTTTCATTTCTTTTGATAAGCGTGTCATTCAATTTCACGAAATTGAGCTGACGGCTTCCAATTGTGGTTCAAAATTACATTTGTTCATTCGATTTAGCTCTTCGGTCAAGTGACTTATCACTTTTAGCATCCAATTAAAAACACGATATTTGCATGCACTATGAAGCCGATTAACTCCTATCCTGCCATAATGAATACAGCCCAGTGCGACGCCGCTAATCCCCATTGTGCCAGCCACTAATCCCCCCTGTGCCAGGTTTATTTGGAGACACGTTCAAGTGCTATATCACAAAGCGTGCATGCATGCACAAAGCAGCAAGGCGATGGCTCTCTTGCTTGAAGAGAGCAGTCAATCGATAGCGTGCTTGCCTGTATAAAGCACTATACCAATAGCGTGCGTGCAGCCTCATGGCGTGGTAAGAGTTAAAATATGTATGTTGTTTTTCGCTAAAATGTAACGATTTATATGAAATGCACTATCATTCGAAGCTCATACGTGATATGTGAAAGAAAAACAAATAATAATCTTATAATTTTTTGATATCGATGCCCAGTAATAAAGTGGAAGGACATTATTTTGTATAAGCTACCTTTCTAAAATTGAAATTCGATATTTATGTATGTATTTATGTATGCACAGTATGTATGTATATGTATGCACAGTATGTATGTATATATGTATGTATGTACACTGTTGGTCATATAGTTGGAATATTTTTTTTAACTATCCAACTTCATTCTTTTTCCGATTTTGTGGGCCTCATGAATCATTTTAGACTAAAAATAATGATTATATAATGATTCCAAAGTACCAATGTACAATAAATCGTTGCATGACATTGCATTAATTAATTTAGCCTTTTGTTTTGCGCTTTGAAAGGCAGGACCTTTGATGACTGGCCCCTTTCCCTCTCCAGAGCGTATGTCCAACTAGTCATCGTTATGGTTCATTACAGTTGGCTGTAACATTTTCAACCAAAATTGTCATAGAGGCTCTCAAGGCCATACTTCGTCCAACGTCATTGGCTACTCGCCACAGGATGCTTGTGCTCCACGAGGAAGGGGTGTCAACGATCAATTTCCACTATTTGTTGGAACATCGCAGGTTACGGTCTGTAAAATCCTCAGACGTCATCGAGAGGAGTGTCAAGTAAAACCACAGGAATCTCTGGGACGTCCAAGATTGACCACCAGGATAGATTATTGCAAATTGCTTAACCTGTGCTGTAGAAACCGGAAATGCCAACAACGAGCCCTCGCCGTCTATAAAGAAAACACTATGGAATCAACTACTTCTGCCAAACTATACATTAGAGATCGCTCTTACATAGTCACCGAGAAAGACAAACTACCAAGTGTCCACCCCATACCATGCAACCAAGATTTAACAGACGTCCCTTGACTAGGGATCCCAGAAGATTGCGCCTGGACAGTAGTGATATGTCTTGATGGGTACGAGCCATAACATCCTTGACCAAACAGATGAAAGACAAAGGGATCGTCGATTACTTGGCGAGAATCTCCCATATTTCTGCATTTACAAAACGACTTGAGGTTGTGACGGCCCAACAGTCGTATGGCTCGTACCCATTAAGATGACATATCACGAGTGTCCACGCGGCGATTTCCTGTACTCCCTAGTCCAGGGACGTCCCGTGAATCTTGGTTGCATGGTATAGGGTGGACACTAGGTAGTTTGTCTAGCTCGGTGACCATTTTAGTGCGATCTATGATGTACAGTTTGGCGGGAGGCGTTGATTCCATATATAGAACTTTAGCGTACGTGTTGAAAAACATGAGACTCCTGAATCCTTTGAGTACATGAATATGCTTATCACCAGAACGGAACAGAAGCCCTTGCGTCTTGTTATTGTGTACCGACCGCAAAGGACAAAAGACCGACAACCCACTGTGCCTATTTTTTCTCATCGTGAGATTACTGACAGAGCCTCATAATATTGTTATTACAGGAGACTTTAACTTTCATCTCGATGATATCAACGACAATAAGGCTTCCACTTTCTTGGATTTAATAACATCAGCAGACCTCAAAGAGCATGTTAACTTTCCCACCCACCTGAAAGGGCACACCCTTGACTTGATCCTTACTCGTACTTCAGATGACATAGTATCTCAAGTATCCTGCACTACTGACCTACCATTGGATCATGCAGCCCTTCTTTGCCAACTCGCAATTGGCAAACCCTCTCCTGTAAAAACTGAAATAAGTTTTAGGAAGTTGAACAACATTGACATTGATTCATTCCGCAGTGACGTCCGAAACTCAGAATTGTGCATCTCTCCATTTGACAACGTAGTTTTCCTGATCGAGCAGTATGAAACAACGCTGCGGGACCTTCTTGACGAGTATGCTCATCTTGTCACTAGGACAATCACATCTCAACCTCGCTCACCGTGGTTTAATGAACGCTGTCGGAAAGCTAAGCAAAGTTTACGAAGACTGGAAAGACGCTGGCGGAGTTCTACAATGGAAATAGATCATCAGATCTTCGTTGAGGAAGCTCAAACTAAAAGGGACCACCTGTCACTTGAACTGGAGGGATGTTGTCCTCGTGAATTATTTCTTAAAGTTGATAGACCGTGGCATGTTGGGTTTTCTAAAACCCTTCCTAAAAGTGACGATGTGAATTCTTATCTGGCTGACCGCTTTGCTACATTCTTTGCCGATATGACTGAGAACATTGTTAAGTCCCTTCATGATACCCATCAACATGACCTGAACAGTTTTGCAGAGCGGGAGACTCATCATAGATTTGATGAGTTTTGTGCTGTGTCACAACGTCAAGTGGACTTGGTCATTGCAAGCTCCAAATCAACTACATGTGGACTCGATCTCCTTTCTACTGATCTGCTTAACAATATACTGAGGAATTGGTTCCAGTCATCACCTTAGAAACGTAGTCAACTTAACAATGAAAAATGTATATTTTCCAGAAACGCTCAAACACTGTTGAAGGCAAGCAAATTGATGAGTTGAAGAATTATAGACGAATTGCTCATCTGAAGTTCATTGGAAAAAGTATTGAAAGATTGATTGTAAGTCAACTTCAAACATATCTGAGGAACAACATGGGTTGAATTGTATGATGTATGCAGACGATACTCAGATTTATATATTATGCATAGTGAAATGTACTCAATTAGATCCAATGTCTAGGTTACAAGCTTGTATTCAGGATGTAAAGTATTGGTCTCATCAAAATTATTTGAAATTGAATGCTGAAAAAAAAAGGTTTTGCAGTTTGTAAGTAGGTTCAGGCAATGTCAACAAATTGATCATGCGACTCTTGATGAAACCGTTGTTAATACTGCGACTGATTCTGTGAGAGACTTGTTGTTCAATTAGATAAACAACCCCTTCCATATCAAACTTACTTATGACTGTGTATAGCGTTGTTGTGATAATTATTGTGATTGAGATCGTGATTTTGATTTTGATTGTGATTGTGATTGTAATTGTGATTGAGATTGTGATTGCGTTATTGATTGTTATTGACCTTAAAGGGATAGGCTAGTTGAGTTTTGGTATAGAGAGCGCTACACACAATTATTTTGTGTGAGATATGAAAAACAGAGTGTCAAATTTGAAAGAGCATACAATTTTAAAGACAGAATAAACTTTATTTTGATCAAAATCGGTTCAGAAATGGCTGAAATATCTATAAACATAACATTTTGTAATAATTGTGGGGCCCAACAATTATTCGATAATTTTGAACCGGCCGTTAATTTTAAATGCTTCCTCTTTTCACAAACTTACAAACAATATTTTTAAATAGTTGTTGTTTATCTCTCTATCCAATTACTATTATAACAAAACATTACATGCACAATATTTTATCTATATCAAATGATTGAAACCAATGAGTTATTAGAGAGCGCCATATTGAGTTTTAACGGCTCTTTTTGGAATGATAACAGGCTTTTTACTTAGTCAATTATAACTGTGAGTTTGTAATGCAATGGTGCAGGTTTTGGTTACTAAAATTAAGTTAGGCCAAAAGTGTACTCTCTTTACCAAAACTCAACTATACCTTTAACATGTTAACTAATGTTGTAATGTCCCAGCATGGTACGCCACTCCAATAAATACAACTGTAATATAGTTACATGTTAATATGTAATATGATTATTGTGTGAGATTAGCATGATTAACGTGTTTTTTTTTGTCAGCAAAGCGTGTAAAATTATATGCAAATAAATGAATTTGAATTCACGGAAGGCGTTATTACCTAATTGTGAATCGTCTCGCTTTAAATTGAATGAAAATGTTGACGAAAAAGAAACACATTTTAATTCGATGCAAACAAAATATTTTTGAATGACCATTTTATGAATTGAAATGCCAAAAACGAATTTGACAGAAGCGGCAAAATTGAATGACCATGAAATGAATTCGTTTGTCTTACCCTTACGAAATTGACCGAGAAATCTTATATTTAAACATGTAGTAATGAGCGATCGTTTCAAAATTGGCGCCAAATGCAGCATCATTAAATAGTTACTCTCTATGCTTTGATACATAATTCGGGATCCGCTGAAGGGGAATAAGTAAAAACAAAAAACATCTGAAAGTACAATTCTTCCCCTTTAATATGGTACCAAATATGTTATTTTTGTATAAATCACCATCATATTAAACAAAAATATTTTACAACTGTACCATTCTTTCTGGGACATACTGTATTGCAGCGATTCAACATTTTCCCTTATAGGAACACACAGCTTGAGGGTTCTAAATTGCTGATGTCGTTTTTTTTTTTTTACTGGGGGCTCAGTCCAGGGCCCATCCCATGCAAGGCTCCACGCTACTACTCCACACCCATACAAAATCCAGTATTGTATACCTTTTAAACCCCGTCTTAAATGTGTAAAATTGCAAAAAATCCAAAAGCTTTTTGGGGCTGCGCCCCCTAATTCCTCGGCAAGAGCAATATACGGGGTCTCTGTTTTCCTTGGAAGGAATGCTTCCCAGGGAGTGGAGATGGTGCACACAATGTGTGCTGGTCTGCATTGTATCCTATGACCGGAGGTAATATTATCATTGTAAAGCGCCTAGGAAGGAATTGAGAAAAGAATACTGCAAGGCGCAATTGAAGGAAAACGTGGCAGAGGTCGTCCACCTACATCTTGGACTGACGATATCAAGAGAGTGTCCGGGGAAGGAATGAAGGGTGCAACACACTTGGCAGAAGACAGAGTTGCATGGCGTGCTCTCGTGAAGACCACAGCAGCGCTTTACAGCACCACTTGAACTTGATGATGATGAAAGCGCTTAGAGATGATTATCAATCATATTAGGCGCTATATAAATCGAGTATATTATTATTATTACATGTGCATAACTTTGGGTAGAGGTCGTAAATTAAACTTGCATAGATTTAAATAATATTTGTGTCCATTATAAAGACCACCATCTTTTATTTAATAAATGCTAACATCAACAAGCTTTCAGGGCTGAAATGCCCTAGGCCACTGTTATAAGCGTCTCTTTGACCTTCTATACTCTGTCAATCCTTTTCGCGCTATTAAAAATACGTTACGAATTGATTCACTATTTTATACAATTTTATCACACATAATAGGAGTTCTAAATGTCTGAAATCTAAAAGGTTCCGGGGGCTCCGTCCCCGTGACCCCCATTATGTCCCTAAAAGGAGGGTGCCCCTTGCCTCAACCAATACAGGGCTTCGAGCCATCAAGACACTTTTAAATTATGGGCATGCCAATGTGGGGCTTTTAGCTCTCTCACTGGTGACTTTGGATTTTTTTTTAATTTCGCCACCCAATCGCAAAAACGGATCGACGCCTCTGTCACTGACAAACGGGTGCGTATTTGATCACTTGGAGCTACCACATTCATATTGAACCTGGTTGTCTGGCTCATGGTAACATAATAATTTAAAGGGGTAGTGCAGTTTTGGTAAGGCTGAGTTTTAGTTACCAAAACCTGCACAATACCACTACAAACTTATAGGTATAACTTTACCATGCTCGAAAGGTATAGAAAATTACAAACGACTAAGTAAAAAGCTTGTTGGCATTCAAAAGAGCCATTCAAACACAAGAGGGCGCTCTATAAATAAGCATTGGTTTCAACCAATTTTTATACAAAATTATGCATGTGATGTTTTGTTGAACTTGATTAAATAAAGAAATCATCAAAAACTATTTTAAAACGTCTTTGGAACATTTTTGAAAAAGTGTAAGCATTTAAACTAATATTTTACAAAGTCATCGAATATATCTAGGCCCCAGATTTATTAAGTTTATTCTGCCATTAAAATTGTACGCTCTTACAAATATTACACTCAGTTTGTCATTATTTCACAAAAAAATATTTCGTGCAGCGCCCTCTATACGAAAACTGAACTACCCCTTTAAGTTATGACACCCGACAACGTTAGGGATTTTCGAGTTTCAAATTTTTCCAAAATTATGAAGATACTTGTTGATTTAATTGAAAAGTGTTCCAGAACGCTTTTTGATTGTACTTAAAATCACTGGACATTAGGTTATACAATCTGACATAAATTGTCAGTTTTTACACTAGGTAAACACTCAGTGTTCTTTTTCTATGAAACGTGTATTTAGAAGATTCTTACAAAAACAGTAGCACGTTCGTAAAAAGCAAATATGACCTGAAAGGATCTCTGTAAAGATCCTGGCAGGTATTGGAGTGATAATAGAGAGAGGGGGGGGGGGGGGGGGGGGGTAATATGATAATTAATTACATCTCAGAGATTTCCTGTAACCCTTCTGCGAACATTTTTGACAATTTCCAAGTCCAAGAAAGGTCTTTTTATTCATATGAAATACTCAGGGCAATGTGTTTTACCTAGTGTTAACCCTAAAACTGCGCCTCTGAATAGTGCACTTCAAATTACACAGCACTCCATGAATGCTATCATATTAACATTACCATTCAGTCCTCTTCCTGGCTGAGAATCCACTATATCAGGATGCTCGGTGAGCGGTCGAGGAGGGGATAAGGGTCGACTCGCAACGACCTGGTCCACAGCATCGGTCTGGCCATAATTTGACCGGTCCGGATCCTCTAAGCGCATATTCAGGTGGTCAATATAGCCTTCTGAGCCTTCTGAACCTCTCGTATGTCCGTCCGACTCGCACAGTAAGCTCCCAAGGTCTTTGTCGCTTGAGTTACTTTATTGATATTAAGTAGAATTGAAATAATTATTTGTCACTACAGTCAAACCTGGGGGTGTTTCACAATATCCCAGGTCGAACTTGTTTTAAAACCCCTTAAAGGGATAGTTGAGTTCTGGTAAGGAGAGTACAGTTTTGGTGAAACTGAATTTTAGTAACCAAAACCTGCATCATTACATTACAAACTAATATTTATAACTAGAAAGGAACAAAAAATTACAAATGACGTAGTAAAGATCATGTTATCATTCAAAAATAGCCGTTAAAACGTAAGAGGGCGCTCTCTAAACACTCATCGGTTTCAACCATTTTGAATAAAATATTGTGCATGTGATGCTTTGTTGAAATAGTGATTGGATAGAGAAATAACCATAAACTATTTAAATACCTACTTTGTAACTTTTTTAAAAGAGGAAGCATTTTTTGGAATTTTTAGCGGCTGGTTCAAAATTCTCTAATGAACCTGGGGCCCCAGCTTTATTACAAATTGTTATATTTATGGATATTTCAGCCGTCTCTGAACCGATTTTTATCAAACAAAGATGATTTTATTATTACGTTTCACCCAAGTTAGAAAATATCCGCTTCTCAGGCCTGAGGAGAGGTTGAGAGATTCGTGGCTATAGTAGAATTTTATTACCGTTTACACCGTTCTTATCGGTTTACTGCGTGTAACCGGAGGAGATTATCTCTATAATACCACTAGGTCTCGGGGGGGGGGGGGGGGGGGGCAGTTAACAGGGCATGGAATGTTGACGAAAGCTATTAAAATGGTTGAGTTGATTTCCACCGTGGTGGAGATCACGGCTAACATAGACCCCGTTTACAGTGAGAAAAAGGCAGGGCCGGGCCAGGCCCGGG
Organism: Echinarachnius parma; assembly: GCA_037951105.1. Lineage (NCBI taxonomy): Eukaryota > Metazoa > Echinodermata > Echinoidea > Clypeasteroida > Echinarachniidae > Echinarachnius > Echinarachnius parma. The sequence goes on along the minus strand of JBAMJV010008013.1, from coordinate 24,851 downwards.
CCAGGCCGCGGCCGAGTTGGCCCCGCAATTTTGTGCGTTTACAGTGCGAGGCCAGGCCGCGGCCTACATTGTAACCTTCCAATATTTTGTCGTAGTGGCGCTCTGCATGTAAACAAACGATTATTTTGGGGGGCGCGCCGGGGGTCACAGTGTAGATCCGGTCGCGCGCGCGCGGGATATTTCCAATGAATCTTTTCCCCAATTCCCTATGTTTATGCATGTTAAATGCACGGCGAACTTTCGAATATCACAGCTGCCCGTACCTAATATAATAATTGATTAATCTTTGTTCTACCCTGAAACGTAATTATGCTCTTTCAAATTTTACACTCAGTTTTCATTACCTCACACTAGTCTAGCGCCCTCTCTACCAAAACTCAACTATCCCTTTAAAAACATATTTACGATTGAAGTGTTCAAATGTTCAATTATCCAACGGATCGTCAGAACTGTGTACAAAGTGAGTGCAGTGAGTTAGTGAATATTACTTTGCATTGTTGCTCATTACTCGGCCATGCAACGTCCATTTGACTTGACATTTTCACACAATACCCTGTGGACATATCGGATAACGACAATATACATTGCATTAACCATTCATCACTTTTTGCACATGTCAACAAAGTTATTAGATCCCTTTAACAAGCAAATTAATGAATTAGCAAATCCTCAAACTTACAAACAAATACACAAAGTCCTTGAAATTTCAAGGATATATTTAATCCCGTGTTCTTAAAAACGCATAAACAATAATTAAACAAACAAATTAATAAACTTAAAATCAAAGGATGACTAAAATACAAATGCATGTTGACTTTTGTTGATCTGTAATAATGAAAACATTACATATCTTTAAACTTTTTGATGTAAATTCTTGTCATATTTTTAATATTATTTTTTATGTTACAAAATACTGTTATTCTACCTGCTAAGCTCCACCTCTAAAAAAAACCCTCCAGAAGCAAATGACTTTTGTGACATAATATGCCAGTCATTCATCATGCATTGGTATGTCCCTTCCCATCGACTGACCACCTGTTCACAATCGCATTGCATGTTTTTATACAATGCCCACTCACCATGCAAAGAAGGGTTTCAATGAAATCATGCAATGCTAATGCAATAAGGTACTCAGTGGGTGAGGACATACCACTGTCTTGTGTTCATGTTTATCTAGCTGACTGATATTTAACTGGCATGATGATGTCACAAAAGTCATTTGCTTCTGGAGGTTTTTTTTAGGGGTTGAGCTTAGCAGGTAGAATAAAAGTATTAGAACAAAATATATAACAAATATGACAAAAATGTACATCAAAAAGTCAAAATATATGTGATGTATTCATTATTACAGATCAACAAAAGTCAACATGCATTTGTAATTTAGTCATCCTTTAATTGTAAGTTTATTAATTTGTTTGTTTAGTTATTGTTTATGCGTTTTTAAGAACACGGAATTAAATATATCCTTGAAATTTCAAGGAATTTGTGTATTTGTTTATAAGTTTAAGGATTTGCTAATTAATTAATTTGCTTGTTAAAGGAATCAAGTAACTTTGTTGACATGTGCAAAAAGTGATGAATTGTTAATGCAATGTATATTGTCGTTATCCGATATGTCCACAGGGTATTGTGTGCAAATTTCAAGTCAAATGGACGTTGCATGGCCGAGTAATGAGCAACAATGCAAAGTAATATTCACTAACTCACTGCACTCACTTTGTACACAGTTCTGACGATCCGTTGGATAATGGAACATTTGAACACTTCAATCGTAAATATCTTTTTAACGAAAGGTAAATTTGAAAAACCGAAACCTGTCCCATGATTTGTTTTAATACGAATACAAGGTATAAGGGAACAGCTATAATTCCGATTGGATTTTGAGGATTTGGATAATGTTACTAAGTCCCTTTGATTTATTGTGTATGCGTTTTACTTTAATAGTACACCGGGTTAATAGCTCCTTGAAATGTCAAGGAAACTGAGACTAGGACTTTGGAAAATAAATCCAGGAAATCATGATCATATAGATATTGTGGAATAAGGCATTTTATATTATTGTTTATATAACTACAGTATGTTTATATAGTTGTTAAATTATTATTTTAATTATGCACTCATGCCTATTGGTTTTCCTCATCATTTTGAGTAATATTTGTAAATTATTATTACCCCATATCTCTGTAAATATGTTTCACTTCCTCCTGTTTAAAATAACCTGTTTGTAATGTACAGTTTGTATTATTTTATCTATTTCTGTATTATTTTGCTCACGGCCCTGCTGAAAAACAACTTGTAGCTGAAAGCAGGCATAATTATATATACTGTATCGTGATTCAATAAAATAAACAAACAAACAAACAATTACTTACCTGCATACTGACATTTCTGGGGAACCTGGGTAATTAGCCATCGGAGAACTGGTGGGGAATGCAAGTAAAGGCTGAATAAAACAAGGAGATAAGGGCAATATATTCAAAGGGATGCTACAGTGTCGGTTAAACGGCGATACACGGCGTAGCAAGGGGGGGGGGGGATTCTGTACTTCTGTACTTTAATTCCATTGCTCTCTATCACGCACGGTGTAGAGTACAGTTCCCCCCCCCCCCCCCCCCCTCGCCCAACTTTTGTCATGCTTTTGACCCATTTGTGTGAGTGCAGTGGTTGAGCAACAGAAGGGGACATGCGGGTAGTGTGCCCTACCCCCCCCCCCCCCTTTTACATTCACCCACAAATTTGTCAACAACATTTTAAACAAAGTGCGGGGAGAGAATATGACAACATAAAGAAATACATAATGAGTGCCCCAATCATGTTTTACTGGTCAGTTCCTCAACGTGCTATAAGTAACTTGTATTATTATTGTTATTAAATAACATTTAATACAAATTATAATAGAATAATGAACATATAATAATGTCATACAAAAATCCGATTACTATAGGTCGTGCGTCAATTTGCGCTTTCATGAATCCTAAATGGTGATAATTCAACCTAAATTTGACGCTCTCAATGTCACGCTTGGCATTGAAAGTGTAGCAGTTGATACCATGCGTATAGTTTTGTTTATTTTAGCATGTTTGATAATTATTTTAAACGTAGGAAAACTGATCAAGCATTTTTCCTGTTGCCATGGTAGTAATAATGGTTGGAAAAGTTTTATGAAACAGGGTCCAAAATGTACATGTATAAATAAATGAAAATAAGCAAAGAAAGTAATTGACACAAATCCAATAGAATTCAGGCATCTAAATTATGATGGGTAAAGTCGCTATTCTGAAAAAATACAGGGTGACCACAAAAAAGGGCACTTCCCCGTAACACAACTATTATGTCCATCGGATAGGGTGTTATTTCCAATGAAAAACGATACAAAACACATTAATTTTTGACGAGTAGATTTTGTGTAGGACGTCTTAAGTGAGACCATGTCAGGTTCCCATTTTTGTCATTTTTTACCGAGTCACTGCCTGATAAATCGCACTTCCTGCCCGTCATCTCATCGGATGACTATGCCCATTCACTCGGGACACAGCTGAAGGCACACTAACAATGACGCGCGTTCTTCAATGCTATGACGGGCAGTAAGTGCGATTTATCTAGCACTGACTTGGTACAAATTGACGAAAATGGGACTCTGACATGGTGTCGCTCACAGCGCCTTAAAAAAAAAAATACACGTCAAAAATTACTTTTCTTGGTATTGTTGTTCATTGGAAAGGACGCCCTATCCGATGGACATGTTCATTTTGTAACCTTATTTTGGGAAGTGCCCTGTTCCGTTGTTGTTGGAGGAGGGCAGCCTGTATAAGTAGCCACCATTAGTATTATTATTATTAAGGCGGCTGCACGGGTGCCATGGCTCTTATGACGTCGCCTTGGCATATTCCCGATGCATCGTACAATTTTTACTGGCCGTTAGCCCGTATACACGTCGTAGACAGCATTGCACAAACACCGCATGGGCCCAGCACGGGCACCGTAAGCATTCGTCCGAATATTGTACGATCGATTTGGCGACTGAACGTTGGGCCATTATTGTGTTGCCTAGTCGACGTACACTGTACGATATTCGAATACATGCTACTGCGGCAGTGCTGAGCTCGTGTGGTAACCGTGCGATGCAGCCTACAACGTGCACCAAATACTAAGGCCCGTACAAATCGTCCAATACATCGATGTGTTTTAAACTTTAAAAAAATCGTCCCGACCAATGCGTCAATCTGCGATTGGAAATGTCACGGCGACGGCATAAAAGCCACGACACACTTGCAGCCGCCTTATAGATATTAAGTATGTCAGAGGAATTACAGACCTTAAGCTGGTTGACCTTGACTGTTGGAATTTCTGCGGCGCACGCGATCCCTGCCTCAACGCTCCAGGATGTGGTATGAGTGACGCTGGCGGACCCGTTGATGGTGAAGGACTGCTGCATGTCGGTTTCGTTCTCGAACACGCACTGAGCTTTTATTACGGGTGTACTTGCAACAGCTGATTGGGAGAGTTCTGGGTACGAGACATCGACCATGATCGGTTGAATCATAGCTAACCCCAAACTGTCGACATCTGCTCCGCAATTCCCGTATATTCCACCACAGATTCCGGAGCCGACATCGATACAGAATGCTGAGCCAACCAGCGTATCGGTGACAACGCTAAATTTTCCTTTTTTATTTGTTTCTAACCAGATGGCTCCGAGGCGGATTCCCGAGTCCAGTTCGCTGGGCTGAAGCCATACCGATGTGAGAAATTCTTCCGGCTGGAATTCGAATTCATAGGGTGAGCCAACCTTGCCTGTACCGGCTTCGAAGTGGCTCCCGTCGCTCATCCAGACCTCAACACACCTTACCGCATATGAAGCTTTATAAACCCTGATTTTGTTCAGCTTGGCTCCCGTTTGGCCAACGAGGTGCGAGAAGGGTGTACCACCGGTTCCCCCAATGGCGTTGTTGTTGACATAGAAGTCAGTGTAGACATTCCGTTTCTGATGGATGTTTGCCATGATGTTGACGAAGATTGATAACTATCAACAATTGATACCTGAAAAGACAATAATAATAAAAATGATAATAATACTACTAATATTAAAAAAGTATAATAATCATATAATGATAATGATAATAATATTAGGATAATAATAACGATTGCTCTTCATCAAAATGAAATGAGGCATTATTCCCAATTCATATTCATTTAGCCAGTAGGTCTATACATATATACTCTTCACTATTCGTAATGCAATATCAGGTTCGCCTATCATAATGTAAGATAAGGGTCGCATTTATGATAAAAGTAAAAGTGTGGCTAGCGACCATCTCATTAACATTATGTATACGAACCAGACTTTGGGCCATATGCAAACAAAGTATCAATTAATTGTGCTAGCCTTTCGCCTGAATCGGTATGCATACGAATATTATTGCTTACTGCCCTTAAGCAATGCTAACCAAACAAGCAATATTGCTTAAAAGCGTATGCATAAAACGAACGTTTTTTCTAAGCACCTCCAGACCAATTAGAGCTCTTGCTTACTCAGGACATTCTCGTTTTAGTATAAAATTTTCATACCGCTTTAGGATGATTTAGTGCTCCTGATTCCAGAGGTTATGTTGTGAATTAATATTTATTCAAATGGCTGTTATTTCAGACATTTATATCCATGTAGGTAATCTTGTTTGTCCATCGATCTGCACGAGCTGGTATTTGTAATCAGCGCAGGAAACCTCTTGATTCTCTATGCTGTTTTCCCCGCATTTTCATACTTTCTAATATTTTACAAACGTGTTTGAAATCTAGCATCTATAATTTAACTGACCTTACCTACTGTTCTCACTTACTACTATTGATTATCATTTTATTGTGATCGAGTGTCTGTATATATGTTATATAATTATACATGTAGTTAATTTCCATACCAATTTCATATTTGAAATTAATTTGCGGGGAAAAAATGCTACCAGGTTAAAAACCGCAAGAGCAATCGGTGTAAACGGAATCGCATTAAGACCCTGATCACATAAATGCAAATGCCCTTTCTCAAAATCAGAGGCCATGTTTTCACTTAAATCCGGGGGTGGGGGTCACTTCCATACACAAGTGATACACACCCGTGTCCATCAACCTCTGAAATTGACCCTAATGGGCAAAAATGGCGCATCGCATGCACCTCTTTAAAAAATGGACCCTAATGAGCAAAAATGGCGCATCGCAACTTTTTAAAATGGGCCCCAATGGCGGTTCAACATGCACACACATATACAGCCACTCCGCAGAAGAAAGAAAAAAAAGATCGAACACCTAGTAGGCTACTGAGCTACGGTAGCTTAAAAGGCAGCCTTTTTGTAGAAAAACGTCGAAACCTGTGAACCTTAAAAGGTACTCCTTTTTAGGTTTTAGTGCGATCAGTTCATGAAAAACACACTCTTTTCAAGGAAAACGTCGACGACGCCGTATAGCTAAAAATGATACCATTTCGATGCCTTGTTTGGACGCGGGTGTGTAGTCAGTCATGTCGGGAGTGACCCCCCCCCCCCCCCTTCTATCATATGAAATCAAAACACAACCAGCGTCTAACTTACAGTACTGTTGTAGTAATGAATTGTCATTTTTGTCTGTGCATGCATGTACATTTTAATTCTTCATTCAAATTGTTTACATCATAATTTGACCTTCAGAAAATATTTGCGTAATAAAAACTACTGTTGCCATGTCGGGCACGACCAGGGCAAGCTATGCAAGGGACTACACGATGTTTGCATAAACACTACGAATCCCCTTTGTGTCCTGCAGTGCGATGTTCGCACAACCGTAACTATGCTTTGTAAGCCATTGCTCAGGCAGTGTAAGCAAGATGTTTCAGCACAAGAAAAGGTTTAAAGGGGTAGTTCAGTTTTGGTAGAGAGGGCGCTGCACAACACAATTTTTTCGTGAGGTAATTAAAAACTGAGTGTCGAATTTGAAAGAACATGCAATTTTAAAAGTATAATAAACTTTACTTGGTAAAAAATCGGTTCAGAAAATGGCTTAAATATCAATAAATATATCGGATCGTATTTATTTGGGCCCCAAATAAATAGAACGATTTTTGAAAAAAAATAAAAGAATGCTCACACTTTTTCCAACATTTTCAGAAGCGGTTTCTAAATGGTTGTTGATGATCTCTTTATTTAATCATTATTTCAACAAAACATCACATGCATAATTTTGTAAGAAAAATGGTTGAAACCAATGCCTTATTAGAGAGCGCCCTCTTGTGTTTTAAACTTTTAATGACACTTTTTGAATGATAACAGGCTTTTTATTGTCGTTTGTAATTGTGTATACATTTCGAGCATGGTGGGGTTATAAATATTAGTTTGTAATGTTACTGTGCAGGTTTTGGTTACTAAAGTTTAGCCTTACCAAAACTGTACTACGCCTTTAAATGCAAACTAATTTTGAGCAATTGCTCGAACGTGATATTGTGATTGTGTTTTAAAGGAGTAGTACAGTTTTAATAAGACTCAAATTTAGTAACCAAAACTTGCTCAATACAAAAATACAAACTAATACATATAACTCCACCATGCTGGAAAGGTATAGAACGTTACAAACGACTAAGTAAAAAGCCTGTAATTATTCAAAATAGCCATTAAAACACAACAGTGCGATCTCCAAAGAGCATTGATTTCAACAACTTTTGAATACAAAGTTATGCATATGTTATGTTGAAATTGTGTTTGAATAGAGAGATCATCAACAACAATTTTAAAACCTCTTTTAAAAAAAAACATGTAAACATTTTAATATTTTTTAAACCATCGAATAAATCAGGGGCCCACATTTATTCCGATCGGATATATATTTTATTAATATTTCAGCCGTTTCTGAACCGATTTTGATAAAATAAAGTTTATTCTGCCAACATTTTTTCTTCTTCTAAATTTGTATGCTCTTTCAAAGCTTACACTCAGTTTGTCATTATCTCACAAAAAATTATTTCGTGCAGCGCCCTCTATACCAAAAGTGAACTACCCCTGTAAGCAATTGCTCATAAGCAATTGCTACTTTGTATGCACTGTCCATGTGTGTATTGAGTCAGTGTCAGGATGTTGCGATGTAAACGGTATTAACAATAAAGGTTTGTTCCCTGCAAGCGCCAATGAACTAAAAGTGCAGTCACACCTAGCTACGCTAGGGTTCTCGGACAATAGCTGATCAAAATCATTGGAATAGATCTGGAAAATGTATTTTGTTCAATGGGAAATGAATAGGAAGATTATCTCACCTGCGTGAAAAGATAACCTCCCATGCATCAACAGACAATACCCCCGGAACAAAAGTCACCGCTACGCTTCTACTATGTTCGTTGTGGGTGTGTTCAAAACAAACGTGGCGGTGCTACGATCTGAACTTTTGCTCAGGGAGCTATTTTCTGTTCATGCATGGTAGGTTATATGTTCACGCATGTGAGATAATCTTGCCATTCTTTCTCCATTGAACAAAAAACATTTTGTAAAAGGCCAGCTACTCAAGTCTAGCTACTCCTTCGTACAATGCTTCCCCTCGCGCCAAATTTATAAATGGGGCTTAGAAGCGTAATTGAAGCGTAGTATGTGTGCCGGGAGTATAACCGTATCCATAATGTATACATGAATGCATGAAAGTAACGATCATTATAATGTGAACATGTGTACTTTCTCGGTCGATTATTAGACGTAACCGTATATCGTGTTCCACAATAAACGATTCTGATAATATTTAATCAAATATGAAATTGATTAATTGCGGTGACCCTCAAGGATGAATACGTGGCCCCGTTTTATTTGTATGGCTTATAGACGACATTTTCCAATATCAACAAATATGAATTCCATTTTATTTGCTGAATACACAACAGTCACTATCTGACTCAACTGAATGAAATTGCAAAATAATTAATTTATGAAAACACACAAGTTGCTACTACGTAAAATATTATGTTTTAATGCATCCCAGACATATTCCATATTCAAATTACCGGAAGTACAGCCATGATGCAATTAAGATATTATTCAATGAATTGTTGGTGCGGTTGTTGATGACAATCTTACTTGGAAAGAACATACGAACTCACTTTGTACTACCTTATTAACTAACACTAGTGGCATCAACAAATTGTATTATTTACCAAAGCATATTTTGATGAATCTTCATTTTACTTTATCATATCCTTTCTTATTATACTGTATTGTTTTTTAGGGTAATTCTTCCTGCACCAATGTCACACGTGCCTTAGGATTGCAAAAGAGAACAATACGCAAAGTTAGTAATTTCCCGAGAATTACAAATACCCGTCCTTTATTCAATAGTCTTTAATGTATCAGAATTATACTCTTAAAGGGTGACTAAATTAAAAAATAAAAAGACTTTGGTTGATCTATCATAATGAATACATCACATATCTGTTGACTATTTGATGTACATTTTTGTCATATTTTTTATATTATTTTTTCTATTATTTGTATTCTACCTGCTAAGATCCACCCCTAAAAAACCCTCTACCATTGACTTCTCTGACATCACAATACCATTCAACCATCGATCAGCTAGATAAACATAAACAAAAGATATGTTCTCACCCACTGAGTACCTTGTTGCATTAGCATTGGACGTTTTCATTGAAACCCTTCTTTTCATGGTGAGTGGGCATTGTATAAAACATGAATGCTATTGTAAACATGTGGTCAAATGACATACCAATGTCTTTTGTTCATCTAGCTGACTGATGGTTGAATGGTATTATGATGTCACAGAAGTCAATGCTTCTGGCAGGTTTTTTTAGGGGTGAAACTTAGCAGGTAGAAAAAAGAAATAGAACAAATAATATACAAAATATGACAAAAATGTACATCAAATAGTCAACAGATATGTGATGTATTCATTATTATAGATCAACCAAAGCCTTTTTTATTTTTTTTATTTAGTCACCCTTTAAAGGGACTGTCCCTCTTTTGCAAGCCAATTTTCAAAAGTTTTGAGGTTATCGTACAGCATGCCTGAACAAATTAGAGCTTGAACTTTCTTTTTCGTGGAGTTATAAACCTCAAAATAATAAAACGATTGGCAGCGTTTAATTCGCATTATACGAGTATTCACTCGGTGCTGTAATTGTAGTAATAGCGGAAACAATTATGTATATAATAACATGGATTTTATTGTCAATAGTAATCAGTTCAATATTTACACTTAACAATATATATATATATTTATAGTAAAGATTAATGAAACATCTTTAAATTAACAATACAATAATAAAGAATTCACAAAAGGGGCTTAGAAAATAGCACAGTTCTAATCGAGGTTAGTCCCGAAAAAATAAATTACACAAACATAATACATTTCACCTGAACTAACGTATTTACACTATATACATACATTGAATTTGTCTCAATCAAGAAAGATGTATAATAATTATAAACCCCTCAAAAAAAGTTCCGAAACTCAACTTTGGTCGATTATATTACTCTTATTGCCTAATTGTATTCTTTCCTTTTAGGGTCATTGCCTGGCACGATAATTTCCCTTTAAAATGGTACATTATTTGTCATTTATTTCAAATCAGGGAATACATAGTGCGTTTCAGAACGGAGGACGGTCAGAAGTCCAATGTCGCGAAATGGGCCGAGAGTATTCAGTTGGGAAATTTTACTCTTGTGTCGTATTTTTTAATGCTCAAGTTGTATCGAATATTGTAGCGCATCCAAATGATTTAAACCTATAAAATTTGATATCATTTTAAAGCCCAGTTGCCTATCTTTTCAATACGATTATGTCCGTAACAATTTGATTAACAGGTTAAGTATGGTACAGCTGAATATGGGGGAGGGTCGAATATGAAATGTTGCAAAATGCATTTCATTTTGTGAATTTGAAGGCGTTGCGTTGCGTTACGGGTATGTTTTTGGGTTTTACATTGCATAATCATCAGTAAATTTAGCATCATGTGAAAGCATGTTTATTTTTCCTTCAAATTATGTCTCACCTGCAATAATTATGCTATTGGGGGTGTGTGTATTAATGCTATATATTTAAGACCGTGGCATCCTGTTTCAAGATTCCAGTAAGATATTGTTGTATTATCCATAACTCTATCATCATTACGTTTTGCACTATAAGAAAGCTCATTAATTTACCTTTAATATGATATTTTATTTGCAATGATTATGCTGCATGTGTGTGTGCATTACAGGAAAACTCTCAAACTTGATGTATTGAAAATGCATCAAATTTCCGTAAACCTACGAAAACTGGCCAGAACTTGCATATTAGCGCCCTCTTTGACCGTGTAGGTATGCCCTGTTAGCACGTTATCAAACGGCAAAACGTCGACCTTGCAACGTGTCATTTTGAGCCCCATACATTTAGAGGTACTACACACACCTCAATCACATAGTCATTATGAATGGGCCATTTTTTGTATCGACAAATTAACACGCTTCAACATGATGTCGAATTTCATAATGATTATGTAAAGTAAAGTACTAAGATATCTCCACAAAAAGTCGTTTTTGGATGCAACGCCTTCAATTTCACACAATCAAATTCATTTTGTTTACATTTCGCTGTCGATCCTCCCCAATATTCATCTTTATTGTACCTAACCGGCTTTCATAATCATTCCAAGTGAGGTGTCATTGCAAAGATAATTAAACAGGTTTTTTCTGATACCATATTGAACCGCATGTCTTCATTGTCAAGATATTCATCGTCGAAAGAATTTGAACTTGAGAAAGACCGTGATATGAGTGTCAGACCTTCCGACTGAAGTTTGTCGGCGCATTTTGTGACATTTCACTTCTGACCTTCCCCCGTTCTCAAATGTACTGCGCATACCCCGTGCTCGCGATGCTCACAATTTTGGTATCATTTTAAAGAGGTATACGCACTCTTTCAATAAATATCAAATATAACCATTATGATTTCATAAGAAAATAGATATAATCTATCAAACTTGAGTTTCCGAACTATTTTTGAGGGGTTTACATATTTACGAATAATGAATGATATTGATAAATACGTAGAAAAAATAAATAAATGTATATTTGTTTAAATTCCCAAATCCATAAACCTTGGGATTCTGGCAAAGCCTCGTGTAATTGTCAAACAATACACCGATTTAAGCACGTTATATTCACTCAAAATCGTCAATATCATTATTGTATTGTTTGGGCAGCTAAATACATTTGAAGACGGGTGTGTTGAAAGTGGACCAGGGATCAAAAGCGGGGGAGGGGGGGGGGGGGGGGTGGGGGGGGGGGTACTTGCCTTCCCAGTGGCTCCGGAGTGAATATCCTCGTTTGCAAGCGCTGATAAAGGGCGTCTTGAGTCTTGACGGGGGGGGGGGGGGGGGGGGGCGTACAGTCGTAGGTATAGGGAATCGATTGAACACACACATTTGCACAATTTTTATAACCGACATTTAGTCACTAAAAGCGCCAGAGCAGGAAACAAAAACAAATTTGTGATATGTATGTGTATATTCTTTGCTTTTAAGTAAAACATATATAGAAATTGACCAAAAATATAATAATGAGATTGAAAAAGAGCAAAGAAAATGGATTTCCAACGGGATCCAAACCCAAGACCTTCGGATTGCTAGAGCGGTGCTCTTACCGACTGAGCCATAGAAAAACGTAAGACGGTGTTCGTCCCTGAAACCCTTAACCCTAAAATGGCCGGGCTATTTAAGGTCTTCCTACGGCCGGGGGCATTATGCCCCCCCTTAAGGTCTCGGCCGCGAAGCCAAATAGTCTAAAGAATATAGTATCGGCGAACCGGCAGATCGCCCTGAAAATCTGCACACATGTTAAGTACAGTGTATAGAATAGAATGGTAATTTAAATTGTTTCAAAAATGTAATCATTAATTAAAACATATAAAGAAACTGGTTCGAACGGGTTCGAATCCCGTTGGAATCCCATTTTCTTTGCCTTCTTTTAATCACAATATATTTCTGGTCAGTTTCTTTTATGTTTGAATTAATTATTACAAAAAGCTGTATCGCTTCGGTGATCCCTCGCATATATCCCCAAGTTGATTTGTATCCTTCGGGTTTATGTCAGGTTTATAATAGCTTCTGACCATTCAGGCAATGAGAATTAAGGGGTTTCAGGGACGAGCACCGTCTAGGATTTTCTATAGCTCAGTCGGAAGAGCACCGGTCTAGCAATCCGGAGGTCTCGGGTTCGAATCCCGTTGGAATCCCATTTTCTTTGCCTTTTTTAATCACAATATATTTCTGGTCAGTTTCTTTATATGTTATTACAAAAAGCTGTATCGCTTCGGTGATCCCTCGCATATATCCCCAAGTTGATTTGTATCCTTCGGGTTTATGTCAGGTTTATAATAGCTTCTGACCATTCAGGCAATGATAATTAAGGGGTTTCAGGGACGAGCACCGACTAGGGTTTTCTATAGCTCAGTCGGAAGAGCACCGGTCTAGCAATCCGGAGGTCTTGGGTTCGAATCCCGTTGGAATCCCATTTTCTTTGCCTTCTTTTAATAAAAAATGTATACATTTTCATATTTATGGTAATTAATGGAAATAAGGTCATAAGATTCATATATTTACCCATAAATCAAATATTATTCATAATAAAACACTGGTTTTCACTACATATATTCTTTAGATCATTTGGAATAATAATACAACAACAAATTTGGAAGAGGTAGTTATGTTTTATATTCTTTTAATGATTTCGTATGTATTTCTTTGTTTTGTTTTTGTTGTTTATTTTAAATCTAACTATAATTCAACTATATTGAACACCGAAACAATGTCCTAAAATGTAAACAAGACCAAACAACCAATGATATATCTCTTAATAGTAAATATATTACTCATTGCGGATATAGTATCGAAAATAATATGGCTAGTGATATTCGTTTGTCTCGCAATGTATGGTCAAAAAGGAATTTAAACGATCACGACGTTTCGTGTGCCGCTGCAACACTTTGTCAAGTGATATAATCTAATGTAAGCAATCGTGTTTTATACTCTTCTCGCATGAGCGAGTACGTTCCTAATTGGTCAATAAAGGGCAAGGTCGATTGGGCGGTGCACACGGGTACTCAACCAATCAACGGGACGCTGGTTCGGCTCGCTTGCTAGGCTAGGCTAGCGGGAACAATAGCGAGCTCAACCAATTAACGGGCAGCTGGCTCGGCTCGCCCGCTGGTTGGAATCAACCGGTCTGGGCCGGCTGGTCGGGGAGTGTCATGGCGACGTATCGTACGCATCCAAAATTGGGGAATATCCATCCCGTTGTCTCTGTTGAAATTACTGGGATTGAGGCGGATATGTATAGCTTCTTTTACCCTACGTGTGTACCAATGCCGTTCTTGGGAAAGGCACTGAACCCCGTCCCAGTCTGGTTGATGCTGGTTGTCCGAAGCATGTTCGTCTACGGATGAGTTGTCAGTTCGGCGGAGCCTGACGTCCCTCTTATGCTCGGTGATTCTTTCTGATATCGGTCGGGCAGTCTCACCGATGTAGGATCTATCACATCCTTTACAGGGGATGTTGTTCACGATGCCGTCCCGTCTGTGTTAAGGAATTGGATCCTTGGGGCGTGTTAGTTGCTGGCGTAGGGTGGTATCTGATCTGAAGACCGTTCGGATGCCATGGCTATCTAGGCAGCGCCTGAGTTGTTGGGAGACCCCATCAATGTACGGCAATACTGTGAAAGTCTTGTATTCCTTCTGATCCTTTGGTTCTGTCGTTCTCTTCTTGGTGTTGTGTACAAAACGGCGTGGGTAACCGTTTAGACTCAGGGCATTGCGGACACGGGTCCGCTCTTTGCATGGCTGTTGTGGACTTGTCACAATGCGTGATGCTCTGTCAAATAGACATTTCACTAGACCTCTCTTCACCGATACGGGATGGTAAGAGTCAAACGCTATGTACTGGTCTGTGTGGGTAGGCTTCCTGTAGACTGACGTGGAGAGCCTATGGTTGTCGTGTCTGTGAACTAAAGTGTCCAAGAATGCTATCTTCCCTTCGCACTCCATCTCCGATTTGAACTGGATGGATGGTTGGCGGTTATTCATGTGTTTGAGCAGATTATCTGTCTCAGAACTGGAGACTATGATGAAGGTATCATCCACGTATCTCTTCCAAACACGAGGAATGCAAGAGAGGGGACATGTGTCTAGCGCTTCTTCTTCGAAACTCTCCATGTATAGGTTGGCCACGACAGCCGAGACCGGACTGCCCATGGCTGGCCCTTCCGTCTGTTTATAGTATGAACCTTTATACAGAAAGTATGTGGATCGAAGGACAAATTCGAGGAGTTGGGTGAGTTGCTCCGGTGAGAGTGGGCAAACTGCTTTCTGATTGCAAGGGTTGCAAGGCAGCATTGCATGCGCCCTCAATTGGTACATTGGTGGAGAGGGAAACTACGTCAAACGAGACCATGCGTTCTTGTGCACCAATGGTTTGCTCTGCTATGAACTTTGCAAAACCACTCGAATTGGGAATCGTATATTCAGTAGAACCTGTGAGCGGAGAAAGAATCTCTGCTAGGTACTTTGAGAGGTTGTAGGCAAAGGAGCCTATGCATGACACTATAGGTCGTAGTGGTCCGTATCGTGTACTAAAGAAGGATCCCACAGATTGCTTGGCTCGCAAGCTTTCCAGCACCCTGTTGAACCTAAAGAAAGACAATGTGATGGATGAACCGACCTATCGTAGGTTGAAACCCACACAGAAGCAGCCTCCTAGAATATACGGGTTACCCAAGATACACAAACCCACAGTTTATGCGTCTTAGCAGCTAAGCCAACCTGCCTATAGCGACCACCAATTGAAAGTGATCCGTAGCTAAAAAATAATGTTATAAAACCTGAATATATAAGGTCACCTGTATACAGTGGCCTCTTTTATTGTTTCTTTTAGATGATCACTATATACAGGTTTACCTGTCTTAGCAACCACATATCTACATCCGTGCAGATAAAATCAATGTTATAGAACCTGTCTATAAAGGTCACCTCTAGGTTATACAGTTGTTAATTTTCATGTTTCTCTTAGGTGGTCACTATACACAGGTTTCTTGTTTTAGTGGCCACCTGCCTGTAGACGCGTGGCCAACAAAGAGAGATCCCCTGCAGATTTTCTACATGTTGTTTGTATAGAACCTGTCTGTAGAGGTCGCCTGTCTACAGTGGCCACTTTGGTTAGGTATTGATGGTCATTATACACAGGACTGTGTTACTGTAATACTATGAATGTATATAATATGCATTGAAAATATGTAAATTCAGTCAGAAAACTAGATTTATAATACAAGTATAAATTAAGTATAATAGCTAGCATAATAAAAAATGCGCCAGCTATTGTTCAAGAATAGTCAATGCCAGAGGTCATGTGATGTGGTCAATGCACCATATGTAACCTCTCATTGTGAACAGTATATCCCCCGTATATCCATCTTATTATACTCTTGAATATATATGCACAGCTGTTAATCATATTTGCAATTACAACTTAATTTTAGAAAATTAAAGACATATAATTAACATCATAATAAAAAAGTATAAATTATATAATGATTTATAACGCGCATATAAATTATGTCGATCTAAACCCCTCAAAAAAAGTTCGGAAACTCAAGTTTCATCGATCATATCTCTCGTATTTTTTTAATAAGAATACTCGAACTCGGTGTCACAATAAAGCCTCATTATATATCTTTCAAACAATGCATTATGTGTAGTGATTATGCAATTGGGGCGATTGCAGTAGCCCAGAGAATAGGGCGAGGCAGGAAGTGAAATCTCGCAAAATGGCCCCAATGCATTCAATTTACGAGTGCAAGACTGTGTTGACCAGTTTTCTAAAGGTTAACATTCTATTGAATGCTGCCACCTTTTCCATTCATCAAAATTGTTGAATTTGATACCATTTTAATGGAAATTATCTCTTCCTTACGATGGCATATTAATCGTAAGGATTATGCAAATGGGGTGTGTGCAGACAAAAAGATATGGAGTTGACAAAAAATCAGGGTGTTGCATTTTTTTCGAGCTTTTGGGAGGATTTTTTAGCATTTCAAATAAAATATTCATGATTTAAATTGATATCAACGGAAAGCCCAACAACTCTTCTGTATGAAAATGTGACATTTATAATGATTTTTGTAAAGTGCGGCTGCAGAGAGATGAATGTGGGAGAGCCTCAAAAGTGACCCATTTCAAAACGCTCTGATTTGGTGTCGGTATCTGTATACCATTGTGTAGAGAATGTAATGCGACTTGAATGAGTTGGCCATGAATGAGAGGAATTCAATTTAAAACGCATGAATAGTGCCTTGAAATCAGAGCGTTTAAAAATGGGTCACTTTTGAGGCTCCCTCCCATTCATCTCCCTGCAGCCGCCCTTTACAAAAATCATTATAAATTTCACATTTTCATACAGAAGAGTTGTTGGGCTTTCCGTTGATATCATATTAGATCATGAATATTTTATTTGAAATGCTAAAAAATCCTCCCAAAAGCTCGAAAAAAATGCAACGCTCTGATTTCTTGTCAACTCCATATCTTTTTGTCTGATTTCACACTCGACCCATCTGCATATTCCGGTTCGCTGCACACACTCCATTTGCATAATCCTTACGATTAATATGCCATCGTAATGAAGAGATAATTTCCATTAAAATGGTATCCAATTCACCAATTTTGATGAATGGAAAGGGTGGCAGTATTCAATAGAATGTTAACCTTTAGAAAAATGATCAACACAGTCATGCACTCGTAAATTGAATGCATTGGGGCCATTTTGCGAGATTTCACTTCCTGCCTCCCCCTATTCTCTGGGCTACTGCAATCGCCCCAATTGCATAATCACTACACATAATGCACCGTTTGAAAGGTATATGATGAGGCTTTATTGTGACACCGATTTCGAGTATTCTTATTAAAAAATACGAGAGATATGATCGATCAAACTTGAGTTTCCGAACTTTTTTTGAGGGGTTTATATTATGCACTAGTGTAATAAATTGAAATAGATGAAAGAAATGTTCAGCATACTAATACGGCTCGACACTAGCACTTGCCCGCTTGCCCGGGGGCGATTTTTTTTCCCAAACAGGTTTACAAATCCTTGTGAATTAGCCACTTGGTCAGAGACCACGCATTTCCGACTTGTATAATATTGAACATTGAGTACGAGTTTACGCAAAAGAAGTAGCAAAGGTGGGTATCGAACTCAGCGTGTTTAGATTTTATCAGCCTAGTACGCATCTGATTGCGCCACGGCAACCGGCTTGATTCGAGGCGGAACAGAAGGGGTTTTGTCTTAGTTTCGGGGGATATACCCTAACCTAAACCCTAACCCTAATCCTAATTTGGTGGCTATAGGTCAGATTAGTGGCTATAGGTCAGATTTAGTGGTTATATGTCAGATTTAGTGGCTATAGGTCAGATTTAGTGGCTATAAGTATATTTATAACTCGAATTGAATACGCGCGCATTAGTCTCCATTCAAGTCGCCCGATTCCAATTAAACGGGCATACCTTATGCGTTAGTGCCATAGTAAACCTGTTTCGGAAAAAAAAAATCGCTGCCCGGGGCAAGTAAAAATTGGTGTCGGGCAAGGAAAATTTCATAAATTGTCGAGTTTGCTTGCCCAATTGGGCAACTAAATGATTGTTCAACGCGTACTACAAGAGAACAGTGTCATTTCACATGTGTTAATCTCTTCTAGGAGTAAGAGGGCAAGTTGAATTTATAATGGGCCAAGTAAAATTTCAACATACATTGTATGATTTTACTTGCCCGAATGGGCCAGTAGTGAGTACAGAAAAAAGTTAGTGTGGATCGAGACTTTGGGCAATATAATAAGCGGCCTCCGCACGTTGTGGGCATGCTTTCTTTGTTTACGATGGAACACCGCGAGCAGCAAGGGAAACAAAATGACGGTTTTTGTAAGTATAATTTATAATTTTGAAAGTGAAATTTTGTATATAAATTATAAAAATCAGCTTCAATATCCATCTTAGAATCCCCTTATTTACTAATTCATTAATTGTCTACCAGTGTTTTCCCCTTGCATGTATTGATTATATTATAGTACGTCCCACCTATTACATTTCATTTAAGTATACATTTTAGTGCATGTACCAAACGGATGTCATGTGAAAATTGGAATTATAAGCTTTATGAATGCATGCACAGCTGTTAATCATAATTTGCAATTATATCTACTAATGGAAACATGAAAAGTGGCCACTGTAGACAGGTGACCTCTATATTAAGACATTGTTTTTCTCTACCAATGCAGGCAGCTCGGGATCACTTTTGGAGGCCACTATATTAATTATTATAGGCAGGTTGGCTGCTGTAGAGACAGGTTGTATGTTGATCCGGGTCAATACAATATCTTTATTCCCAGGAAACCTTATATTTTTACACTATTTCATACAAAAATAGTAAAAATATTTAAAAAATATACACAAAATATATTAAAAATATATATATATATTTCAGGTATGTATTTGAAATACGTACAAATATATTAAAAATATGCCAAAAATATTAGATATTTTTAGGTATGTATTTGAAATGCGTAAAAATATATAAAAAAATCATTTTATAGCTATGGTATTTGGAACGCATACAAATATATAATAACTATAATTTTTCTCTATTTTCAAGAGTTCCAAATTTTATAAAATATATTTTTAACATATTTTTAATATATTTTTGTATATTTTAAAGCTATTTTTTCTCCTTTTTTTACTATTTTTACGGAGCAAAAAATATATAAAAAATATATTAGAAATATAAAGAAAATATATTTTCTTGGTCAATTAGACTATTTTTTATATATTTGTAAACAAATTATTTACTATGTTATGTCGAATAGGGCAAGTATTGCAATAAAGTCACACATCTATTGGGAAATGTTTAAAACTACAGCTGTTTTTTTTAAGTTTTGGTTTCATTCGGTTTCATCATTTATACAAACCCAACGCATTTATATAAATTAAAAATATTGAACTATTTCATGTAAAATATCATGCATGATTACATGCATGATATCATGGATGATAACATGCATGAGTCATGCATGATTACATGCATGATTACATGCATGATTACATGCATGATTACATGCATGATATATGCATGATATCATGGATGATATTACATGGATGATAACATGCATGATATTGTTATACACGGGAATGTATTAAAGGGATAGTTGAGTTTTGGTGAGATAATGAAAAACTGAGTGTCAAATTTGAAAGAGCATACAATTTTAATGGCAGAATAAACTTTACTTGATCAAAATCGGTTCAGAAACGGCTAAAAAATCCATAAACATAACCATTTGTAATAAAAAAAAGTATTCGATAATTTTGAACCAGCCGTTAAAATTCGTTTTAAAATGCTTCCTCTTTTCAACAATTTTCAAAAGAGGTTTTTAGATAGTTGTTGATTGTCTCTCTATCTAATCACTATTTCAACAAAACATCACATGCACGATATTTTATTTCAAATGGTTTAAACAAATGCATTTTTTGAAAGCGCCCTCTTTAGTTTAAACAGCTCTTTTTGAATGGCTTAGGCTTTTTACTTAGTCGTTTGTAATTTTTTGTATTCCTTTTGAGCATGGTGGAGTTATAACTATTATGTTGTAATATAATGGTGCAGGTTTTGGTTACTAAGATTCAGTTTGACTAAAAATGTACTCTCTCTACCACAACTATCCCTTTAACTAAATGATAAAGTGGGCGAGGGTAGAACGGGTTAAGAGTTAACTGGTAAAATAATAGAGTTTAACGGCAAGCAGCAAATCAAACATACAGGAATCAAACAGGAACATACGGTCGAACTGAGGAGAACATAAGAGATGTGTTGAGGCGATGAAGTCTGGGTATGCACTAATTTATTAAGGCCAACATTGGCAAATATATACACTTGATAACAAAGGATATAAGATGCAGTGAACGAAAAGAGAACGTACCTATAACTAAAATGGACTATCCTTATTATTTAAAAGAACCAATAAGAGATGGGGGTGATGGTGGAATGTGACCAGGTGATGATGAAGATGAGGACAGGTAACCAAACATAATAGAAAAGGCATGCGTGGCATCGCATGTAGAGATAGTTAAAGACAGAGAGAAAGAGAGAGAGAGGGGGAGAGAGGATACAAAAGGGCCAACATGCCAGAGAGGAAACAATAGAATCAGAAATAGCCGGTAGACATGAATGGAAATAACTGAGTGACCAAATGAATGAGGATGCAAACAGATGTGGATAGAGAACAATGTGCTGACGGTGACAAAGGGGATGCATGAACATAATAGGACAGAACTTGAACTAAATACCAATGTCAAAATAACCACCTTACAATATCATGCATGATTACATGCATGATTACATGCATGATTACATGCATGATTACATGCATAATTACATGCATGATTACATGCATGATTACATGCACGATTGTGATTAGGCTACATGCATGATTACATGCATGATATCATGTTTGATTACATGTTTGATTACATGCTTGATATGCATATGATTACATGCATGATTACATGCATGATTACATGCATGATTACATGCATGATTACATGCATGATATCATGTTTGATTACATGTATGATTACATGCACGATTACATGCACAATATAATGGGTGATTATACATACATGAGTACATGAATAATTACATGCATGAATTACATGCATGATTACATGCACGATTGTGATTAGGCTACATGCATGATTACATGCATGACATAATGTATGATAAGGCTACATGCATGATTACATGCATGACATCATATATAAGGCTACATGCATGATTACATGATTTCATGCAGGATTACATGCACGAGTACATCCATGGTTACATGCATGATAACATGCACGTAATCATGGATTATTACATGGATGATTACATGCATGATTACATGCATGATATGGATAATATTACATGGATGATTACATGCAAGATATCATGCAAAATGTCTACTCTCATTCTACCTGTTTTATTTACAATAATAATAACAAACTTGACTCTACACAAATAGTTTTAAACAAATTAAAACACAAATCATACAAAATCGTTGACTCAATTATCCCAGAAACAGCAAATCAAATTTACCTTGGATTTACTCCAACCCTTGCTATAGCACGCTTACATGGACTCGTACTGAAATTACAGTTTAACTTTATCAATATGTGAATTATCCAAATACAAGTTATATTACATCACTAGCCACATTGTTCATCATCTCAAGCATACTAAATACTCATATCTTATTACAATTATAAATGAATTATAATACTATTTGTATCTTACCAATTGGGTTGAAATGTTGATCGCTGTGACACTAAAAGGTTTGCTGCTTCACCACAGAAACTTAGCTATTATGTGGCAAGTATGCTGCATGCACATACAGGGCTAGCTGTGCAGGGAAATAATCTCTCCTCTCCTTCACTGAGGAGGGAGATGAACAAGACTCTTCCATTATACCAATGGGGGGGGGGGGGGGGGGGGGTTATGTTAAAATCTTGCCATGTTACATTAGGATGAAATCAAGAATTACATGTACTTTGATCTGAGTGTTGAACTTTAACCTCAATTATCTCCATTGTTTTAGCAGAATAAGAAAAATAATGCGAAAATCAGAACTGCGTAAATTTGTGTCCGATTGGCATAAAAATGGTCTCAAAATAAAAAAAGAAAAAGAATAAAGAGAAAAAAAGAGAGCCTTTCACATAATATGTACATGCACGTTATGTGTATACACTATATTAATGAAGCGCGTAATGGCAAATCTATTATCATAATGCAGGCATTACACTTATTCGCATTTAAACCGCCTTAAATGTCTGTGATTTCAAAACTCATATACTGGAAATTAGTAAAATCATTATATTTGATCAATATCAATACTCACTAAATATAATAGCGGCTGCTAATGAAGACAGATACAGACGGAACTTGCCTGCTGTATGGGTTCAGAAATCGAAATTTCGTTGCCTACATCTGGTGAGCGGAAGAGCGGTTGGAATACATAATGTGGTTGTATATATGGTCAATTCCAACGAAAAGTGTACACGGCCAGATTTTTAGGTTCGAATTTCAAACTGCTTTGATTGTTTAATCCTTTTGCACATGTTAAGTAGACATGTCAACCATAACCAGACAAAAAGTGCCATCATTTATCTTTCCAACCGGCCAAGTAATGGCCTTGAGAAGTTAATGGTACATTTCCTAACGTTGCCTACGAATGAAGATGAATTACTTTAAAAATGTGATTATGGAAATCCAAAGCAATCTGTTTTATGCAAACATTTGCTTTTATTTCATCTATAAGATGCTAATCATGGAATACATTCACATATTGTGTCTTAAACATCACTCTGTTATAAATTTTCAAGTTCAAATGTTTTATTAGTGTGTTGAAATTTTCCTGTCTTAAAAACATGTCTGAGGTTGTATCACTTTTCATATATTTTTTTTAATAAGATGTGAATCAGAATTATGTTCCAGTATTCTAAAGAGTGGGAAATACCCTTTCAAAAAATATCAAATTTAGGTTTGTGCGCAAAAATATGACACATCTACAATGTACGTGAAAAATAAGTATTCGTAGGCAACGTGTAATTTACTTTATACGTCTACAAAAAAACCTTTATTCACAGTGACTGTCACGAAATATGGGGGTCCCTTGTCAGTTCTAAGTGAGATACGATCATACAAATGTGCTTACAATCAATTGTGTGAAAAAAAACTTCTTAAAAATGTGTACACTGACATTATAAGTGGTATCCTCAAAAAAAAAAATATATTCAATGTGAACATTTAAACCCGACTATTTGAATTCGTAATGTTGATCGATTGTATCCACACCATTGATATTGCAAACATTTTGTAAGAAAATGTTTAACCTGGAATTGCTAGGGATACGATACATTTAGGTAATACAGAAACGAATATTCTAGTGTGTTCGTAGGTAACATTATTTTGTTCATAGATACCTGTAGTAGGCAAAGTTAATTACTGTATTTGGACGATTCGAAATGCAATGTGTATACCTATGATCTGTAAATATATACTGTTCCTGAAATAGCGATATAGACACACATTTCAGAAAGAGAGGGTACATATTTGTCTTGATATGTGGGTGAGTCACTGTATAAAGTGTACATCAGCGTGCACATAAAATAGAAGTTACGATAAGCCGCATGCATTACAAATATACATAAACAAGATTTCTCAAACGATGAGTGGTAATATATTATCTGTTTGATGAATGCAATATCGGATCATTTGAAATTCCTAAAAACAATTGTCATGTTCTTAAGAGGTTGAATATTATTATTAATGAAACACATTGGCCAATCCTGCATATCTCAGCAGCTTACTTAGTTTAAATCGAACCCTCTAATTTAATTGGAATGTTACTAAGATTAACTCGTATTGTTTCCATTTTGTTGTGTTACAGAGTATTATTGTAAAGTGTTAATAGATATTTATCTTATTATGCGTTATATCTATCGAGAATATTATAAACGAAGTCATTTTTTACATTTCTGTGTACATTATGTAAGGCTGCAACAATCAAACGGCAGCACAAACGGCAAACATCACAACACGGCATCGTCATTGTTTTAAATTACGTTATTTTATTTTTTAACTAAAGAAATGGCCGTTTAATACAATGTTATAACAATCATAATCTGTTTAACAGTATCAATATTTCAGTGTACATGCTCTTGTTATATGTGATATAAATATTATATAATGAAGATTCTAATGAGCTGTATCATCTTATAGATATATATATATAGTAACT
>JBAMJV010008012.1:0-91900 GCA_037951105.1 Echinarachnius parma | reverse complement strand
GCCAACGATTAGGTATAAGCGAGTTTGGATATTCAACTGTCTATACTATGGTCCGTGCCAATCAATCACCAGCGCTGTATTAAACGGAGGTAAATTTCCCATTGGTGATGATAGATAGGGCGATCATATTAAGAGATATAAAAATAACAAGCTCGTAATGAGAGAGGTCTATGCCGACTGGGGCAATAAAATTATTTTTAGCGCCATCTCAGTTCACAATGCGAACAACTGAGAGCAGACGACTCCGCTCAAAGCGACGTCTGCAGCTAGAACCGAGCGAGCTAGCATGCAGACGACGGCGTATTACCGGAATTTATTGTCCAATGGTGGGTAAGTGTCAATTGGAGACAGTTAACACGATAATGCCGTTTAAGTATATGTTTGAATTAAATAATATTAATTATCACGGTCTTCATCATTCCATGGCCTCTTTTAAATTTTTAGTTTTATATTTGAGTAGAATCAATAACTGTCGTCATTACATGTATTCCATTGTCATTATGTTTATATTCATCACTGAGCCCATTTATTTGGTTAATTTCCGACCTAAAAACAAGAGTGTTTACTGTTTAGCCGGTGAACAAAGTTGAGTCACCGACGCAAAATACGGGCACACACACATTTGCACAGATGGGGACTGGGCACGGCAGTCGAGATCCACTCTTAATAACCGACCTTACGTCGTATTATCAGGTTTATTTGTTTAAGGATCGTCATAAAAATAAATCTATCATAACCCTTTGGTTTCTTACCTTACAAATAATACTTAAATACAAGAAATCCTCTGCCAAATATCGGATCCTGTGCAAGATAATGTTGATTCGAAGAACAGAATCCCGTGCGTTACCGTTTATAATAACGTTGTTTAAATGTTGTCAGAGGATCTTTTAGCTTTGCGATCGCAACAATTACTGCACAATATTATTATGCATGCAGCGCGCGCAGTCATAAACTTTTTTGCCCAAATAAATCAACAAATTAATTCACTCATTTATTTTGGTAAAAGGGTGTATCTCATCGATACACCCTTCTATCAACAAAAGTGACCGGAATAATTCACTCATTTATTTTGGCTAAAAGGGTGTATCTGAAAGATACATCCCTGTTTACCCAAAAAGTGAAAGAATAATCATGGTGTATCTGCAAGATACATACCTTTACCAAAAAGAGACGTATTACGAGCGTGTGTCAATTTTTATGGCAGAAGGGTGTATCTGGGATAAAAATGAACCTTACTCTAAATATAAGAATGTTTACACAAATGAAAAACTATATTAAAATAATATTTGAACGATACATTACATTTTAAAACAAACTCCAACAGCATACAACCTTCTTAGGCTTCTATAGCAAAACAAAATGCTCAAACTGCAAAGTCATTTTTCTCGGCTTTATGTACGCCGGTGTATAATCGAGATACACCCCTTTTGCATATTAGGGCCGAGGGGGGGGTGTACATGAGCACCATTGAAAAAGGTTGCATATGAACCCCAAGAGTGCCCATGTTTACCTTATAGGGTGCACGATCTTGTCATATGTTTGGGATCACAAATTCGCAACCGCCTCAGCAACACGTAGGTTGCGCAGCCCCGCCCAATTGTATGTTACTCAAGCCCAAGGAACTAGTTTGTAATAGCAACTGTAGCTCAAGCCTTGATGCTTTTTTATGTTTTTTTTAAATTTTTTTAGGCCCTTTGAAAATTCGTCAAAAATTATTATTTATATTATGTTAAAAAGGAAAATAAACAGGCATAATTAATGCATAGTGGTATATATAAAATGTTGATGATATAAATACATTGAAATGTAATTTTTTAAAAAGAGAGAAAAAAAATAGTAGTTGGGCGACAATAGTCACCATTGACTAATCGCCACAAAAAACAAACAACAACAACAACAATGACATTGCTGAGCGGGTTTTATTAGTTCTCAGTGTATGTGACGACGTTACGTGGCATGGCATATCCCATGTGTTGCGTGCTTTGAATTCCACGTGTATACAGTTGACAGCATCGCGCATCGAGTATACCGTGCACGTGTGCACGCTTCCTTTAGTGGACGTCCTGTTTATTGTCACAGCAAATCGCGGACCTCCCTGAGAGCAATATTTCAATTTCTACGTTCACTAAGGTCATATAAAGGGAATGAAAAAAATGGTAATCGCTTCACTTTCGTAAAACTACATATATACAGCTTTCATTGCCCATGTATATGCATCACTATAAACGTAAACGCCATCAGCTAGATCACAGTCGACAATGGGCGAGTTTAAGTACATGACGTCACTGGTTTGTCATTGATGAATATGCATGGAAGTAGTTAGGAACGATGTCGCGAATCTGTGGTTCGAATCGTATTTTTTGGCAGATAATTCACTATTTTACACATCTTATGTTAATTGGTTATACTGAATATGCATTTATATGGACAAATAATAACCTTATCCGTCTGTAGAGTGTGAATAATTTTTTTTCATCGTCGACAGATTTTTTAGGATATTTAGCAAATAGGGGCCCGCTTTGGCGTGGTGTCGGTAACCAAATCTGTTGGTTTTTTTCTAAAAGGGAGTATAGCCGTGGGAAAATATGTTATCGGTATCGCTTCTCGGCCTTTGGGAAATGTTAACTCCAGGGGTGGACATGTGCACCTTTTAGGAAACCAAATCTGCTCCTTTAGTGGGTGCAACTCGAGGGTAGAAATGTTTACTCCAGGGGGACATGTGCACCTTTATGGATGCAAGTTGCACCCCCGAAGGGTGGGAAATGTTTACTCCAGGGGTGGACATGTGCACATTTTCAAGGGTGCTCATGATACACCCCTGCTAAGGGGTGCACATGGAGCACTTTAGGCGTGCAAATATGAGACAAGGATCGTGCACCCCTAATAAGGTAGACATGGGGCACTCTTGGGGTGTTCATATGCAGCTTTTCAAGGGTGCTCATGTACATGTACATGTGCACCCTTTAGGGCGTGCAAAAGATGGGACAAGATCGTGCACCCCTAGGGGTGCACAATCGCACTCCTATTTTTTTAGTGTGTAGCTCCAAATTATTCAATTGCCTCTCTTTTGAAACAGCGAACTTAAACACACTGGCTATCTGTGTCGCACCTTTAATTTGAATGAACTCATAGACTGAACATTGTCTTGCCCTTTTTACCATTGTACCGTCAATTTATATTTCTATATTAGTTATGTATAATTTTACGTGCATGTTTTTTTTTTTTTTTTTTTTTTTTATTAATACTTTAAACGTGTGATAAATATTATACCCATCCCCTTAGTGAGCTGTGTTTTTTTTTTTTTTTTCCCTCTCTCTCTTTTGTTACCTTGATGTGTTTTGTGTTATGTTTTCTTCGTATGCTTGTTGTCGTTCTAGTTGAATTTCTCTTTGTTTGGTGTTTTGTTAGGATATTTATTTGTTGTAACTACATGTACATATTCATTGTCGTACTTCTTAGGGCATTTACATCGTATTTACATAATTATTATTGTATAAACTCACTGTATATTTAGTGTTATTCTTTATGTTTTTGGACCCCCTTTGAAAATCAGCTGTGCTGAAAGGGCCCATCCACCCTATGAGAGGAAATAAATAAATAAATAAATAAATGTGTTTAGGAAAGCGCCCTCCTGGAGTTATAATGGCTATCTTTGGATGATAGTGGTTTGTAATTTTGTTATACCTAATCGAGCATGGTCGAGATATAACTTTACGTTTTTTAATGATGCAGTTTGGGTAACCTAAACTTCAGTTTGAACCAAAGCTGTACTTTCTACACCAAAACCATAAATTGTGCCCCCTTTTTTAAGAAAAAAAATAATGGTTAGAAATGCTTTTTAGTATTACCAATTTCTTTTCAATTTATCTTAAAAGGATAGTTGAGTTTGGTTAGAGAGAGTACAGCAAGGGCGTCGATTCTTCTCATGGTTGGGGGGGATGATCAGGGGGGTTTGACCCAATGACGATGCGGAGCATCGTCCACGAGCCGCTTAGCGGCGAGGGCGATTTTGTTTGGCTATTTTGCTAAGAGGGAGGGTTTGACCACAATGACGATGCGGAGCATCGTCCACGAGCCGCGTAGCGGCGAGGCGATTTTTTGTTGGCTATTTTGCTAAGGGGGGGGGTAGGGGGGGGGGGGGTGGGGGGGGGGGGGGGGGGGGGGGGGGGGGGGGTTGACCCAATGACGATGCGGAGCGTCTGCAAGTATGTTGTTTGCTGCAGATGTTTAGATAATGGCTTAGCATGATGTGTTCCATACCTTACACCAGGTAAGTGAGATGGGCCATGTAGTTTGATGGCTCGCTCTTGTCACCAGGGGGGGGGGGAGGGGGTATTTTGCTAAGTGGGGGGGGGGGGGGGGGGGTTTGACCCAATGACGATACGGATACTGTGTGGGTCTGGACACAATGATGGGCGTTTTTCTATGCACATCACCCAATATTGGGGGGTATGATAATACAGGCCATCCCCCCCCACCTCAAATATTGGGGGGGGGGGATATATCCCCCCCCCATCCCCCCCGTGATCGACGCCCCTGGATAGCACGACCATATTATAGACAGTTGAATATCCAACTCGCTTATGCCTAATCGTGGCATCAATCACCAGCATGTATTAAACAGACGTATTCCCATTGGTGGTGATTGATAAGGCGATCATATAAGAGACATTACTAATGAACATTTATTTAAGAAACTTTTTCGTGACTTTCACCACAACCAGTTATATGACAGGTAGCTAGCTATCCTAACACGGATCAGAAACATATATATATTGCAAATTCGCAATTCAAATATCTCTCTTATATGATCGCCCTATCTATCACCACCAATGGGAAAATACCTCCGTTTAATACAGCTGGTGATTGATAGCACGACCATATTATAGACAGTTGAATAGCCAACTCGCTTATACCTAATCGTGGCATCAATCACCAGCATGTATTAAACAGACGTATTTCCCCATTGGTGGTGATCGATAAGGCGATCATATAAGAGACATTACTGATTGTGAATTTGCGATATACGTTTCTGATCCGTGTTATGATGGATACCTACCTGTCCTATAAACTGGAACTACAAAATAAATGCTAATTAAATTTGTTATTCATACAACATGTGATGGGGTGTAGGGGCAAGCAGAACCCCCAATAATTTGACAACCACAGTTGTAGCAAATTTGATTTAATTTTTTTTTAAAGGTTAAACGAATATGAGTGTGCCCCTGAATAAAACGCTTGCCTCCCCCCCCCCCCCCCCCCCCCCCCCCCCCCCCCCCCCCACACTTTTTGACCGCAGTACACCGCTGGTTTCTGGCATTTCGACCAACCCGTGCTAGATCTACGTGGCACGTTCCAAAATGATGCCCATTCAGGTAATGCGTTTAAGCGCAGTTTCCAAACGAAACACCCCAACATTTGTGTCGCTACGGAAATATTGACTAGGCAAATGTTTGGGTCATGGGTATGGCTGGGCTAGTGAGGGCAATGGTGGGATATAATGTACTACTGCGATATCATTCAATCGGGGCCTATTCGACCGTGGTATACAATTCTTCCGATATGTGGGTCTAATGTCGATGTACATTCGGTATATCCACTATACTTCACTTGTTAGCAATGTTTAATATTGTGTATTTTTCTAACTAAATAAACGCTATTTTTGTTCTTATTTCTACTGAATAAACGCTAGTCAAAGTAAATATATCCACTATACTTCACTTGTAAGCAATGTGTATTTTTCTAACTAAATAAACGTTATTTTTGTTCTTATTTCCTGACATTTATTTAGTTACCGTTCGGTTGATATATGTTTGTTTTTTTTCTCCTTTTCAGCACGAGCTTCCGGCATCCATAATCCACCATCCAAAGAGGGATAGTCGTCACAATTGTCTTCATATTCTGTTTGCGTTCATATCTAATAAGTACATTTCATTCAAATAAATCGTTAAATCAACCCGATTTATTTAGTTACAATTACATGAACTATCACGTGTATATATACTAAATAAACGCTAGTCAAAGTATATATATCCAATATACTTCACTTGTGAGCAATGTGTATTTTTAAAACTAAATAAACGCAATTTTTGTTCATATATCAGTCTCTGTTCATCTGGTCGTGTTATCTATCACCACATATTTTACTAAATAAGTGCTAATTAACCTTTTATTTCCATTAACCCCGGTTTTCCCTTCTCTTCAAGACCACTCTGCCACTTTAAGACAGTTGGCTATCCAACATAACACGGATCAGAAACATATATCGCAATTAGTACTCTCTCTTATATGATCGCCTTATCTATCACCAGCTATGGAAAAATACATCTGTTTAATACAGGCTGGTGATAGATACCACGATCAATAACAAGACAGTTGAAGAGCCCAACTCCCTGATTACTAATCCTGATCACTAAATAAATGTCAAAATCACATCTCGTTCTTCAAAAATAAACGTAAAACACTCATAACGATACATTTTGAACTTGTTTTGTACCAATTTTTAAACGGATTATCAATACATGTTTTTAACGAAATCAATGCTTTTTTGGTTCATATTTCACCCTCTGTCCCTCTGGTCGTGTTATTTGTCACCACATAGTTTACTGAATAAATGTCAATTTACCTTAATATTTGCCAATTCAGATGCAGACTTGACAATCCTGACATTTATTTAGTTACCGTTTGGTTGATATAAACGTTTGTTTTTCTTCTCCTTTTCAGCACGAGCTTCCGGCATCCAGAATCCACTATTCAAAGAGGGATAGTCGTCACAATTGTCTTCATATTCTGTTTGCGTCCATATCTAGTTACAAGTAGGCCTACTATCTTCATTCAAATAAATCATTTAATCAACCCCATTTATTTAGTTACAATTACATGAACTATCACGTGTATATATACTAAATAAACGCTAGTCAAAGTATATATATCCACTATACTTCACTTGTGAGCAATGTGTATTTTTAAAACTAAATGAACGCAATTTTTGTTCATATTTCAGTCTCTGTTCATCTGGTCGTGTTATCTATCACCACATATTTTACTAAATAAGTGCTAATTAACCTTTTATTTCCATTAACCCCGGTTTTCCCTTCACTTCAAGACCACTCTGCCACTTTAAGACAGTTGGCTATCCATCATAACACGGATCAGAAACATATATCGCAATAAGTACTCTCTCTTATATGATCGCCTTATCTATCACCACCTATGGGAAAATACATCTGTTTAATACAGGCTGGTGATAGATATCACGATCAATAACTAAGACAGTTGAATAGCCCATCCACTCGCCAATACTCTGAAATGTACAATTTAATTAGCATTTATTTAGTAAACATTAAGTGGTGACTAATTTACCACAACCAGTAATTAGGGAGTTGGGCTCTTAAATTCGCTATTATATGATCGTGATATCGATCACCAGCCTGTATTAAACGGATGTTTTTCCCATAGGTGGTGATAGATAAGGCGATCATATAAGAGAGAGTACTAATTGCGATATATGTTTCTGATCCGGGAACCTCTAGAAAAAGGCGAAAACGAACTATTTTCATATTTTCCCGCGGATAGTTATTTTTGATTGAATGGTGTCATGGTGTTTGTTGTAACTCTTCAATTGAGCGTGTAAATGAGAAATCGCGTGGTGAAGAGATGTCTCCCATTTGACTCAAGTTTCGCACTGCTTCGCATCGAGAACAAAAGGGCACCTATTCAGAATTACCGAACCTGAAAGTCATACAATGTAACCGTAAGTTTGGATGCGTCAAATTTGGTGTCTCCAGTGACAGAAAACACGATATAGCCGCCTTCATTGATGGAATGAGGTACTAGCTATTCTAATCTTGATCCACTATTAAACACTCATCATTGTAAAGGTATTGGACATTAAGCTTCCATGGATTAACGTTCTATATTATAGCTTAGGTGAAACGTTAATCCAACGAGAATCCAACATTTCACATCTGTTCTGCCGTCCCATGACAAAAGGAAGCAACTCTGTGGAATGAGTTTCTTAGTAAATGAAGAAAATATGTTTTTCTTTCTGACCTCTCAAACATAAAATCCTAATTCCCAGGTATGTCATGTTTTATAATGTACTCAGAGAAGGCATTTCGAGTTGATATGTTTTGATTTGTAAAATCATTGTTTTATGCAAATTAAGCAGCATACTTCCATTTGTCACAGTATATCTTGAATATTTGCACGCGTCATCCAATGACAAAAGGAAGCAACTCTTGATAATCTAAGAAGTCAGTATTGTGTGAGTACGTGCGTGTGTGTGTTTGTGTGTGTATCCATGTGTATGTGTGTACATACGTTTGTGTATATATTTATGTGCAAATATATGTGTATGTATGCGTGTGTGTGAGTGCATGTATGTGTCAGTGTGTGTATGTGTTAGTGTGTATCTACTCATGTATGTGTATGTGCGTGTTTGTGTGTGTATGCGTGTGTATATATGCGTATGTTTGCACGCGTGTGTGTGTGTGTGTGCGTACGTGTGTGTGTGTGTGTGCGTGCGTGTGTGTTATGTGCGTTTGTAAGTGTGTGTGTGCGTGTGTGTGTGTGTGGTTGTGCCGTGTGCGTGTTTCTGTGTGTGAGTGCGTGTGTGTGTAGGTGTGTCTGTGTGTTTGCTTGTGGGTGTGTGTGTATGTGTGTTTGTGCGTGTGTGTTTGTTTGCGCGTATGTCTGTATGTGTGCGTATATTTGTGTGTGTGTGTGTGTGTGTGTGTGTTTGCATGCGTGTGTTTGTATGTGTGTGTTTGTATGTGTGTACGTGTATGGTTGTGCATGTGTGTGTGTGTTTGTGTTTGTGTGTGAGTCATTGGCAA
This sequence comes from Echinarachnius parma, assembly GCA_037951105.1. Taxonomy (NCBI): domain Eukaryota; kingdom Metazoa; phylum Echinodermata; class Echinoidea; order Clypeasteroida; family Echinarachniidae; genus Echinarachnius; species Echinarachnius parma. The sequence goes on along the minus strand of JBAMJV010008012.1, from coordinate 83,063 downwards.
AGCCAGGTAAAACAACATTTCATCAAGTTAATCATTTTCTGCAAAATTCCCCACACAAAAGTCTACATGTGGGACAATAATAAACACATAGCATCAGAACTTGTGCTGTGAAAAAAAAAGAAAACGTTATATTTTTATTCACAGTCAGCATTTTGATTGATAAATGAAATGCGTTTTAAATGTATATATATACTTCAGTCAAAATACACTAACGTTTCCTTCAGATGTACAAACAGATCAGCGAATTTCAGCATTTTCTGTATCAATTCTGGTACAGTGGTTGACAGACATTCAAGGAGAAAAGTGAGCTGCACTTAGGCGCGCTCTGATTGGCTGATTGGGAGATTAATGCACACATGCCACTTCCATGCTGATAGGTGATTGGTTGATTGAGTTGCTTCCTTTTGTCAGTGTTTTATGAGGAAATCTTTAGAGTTGCTTCCTTTTGATATATCTATATTTCGGAAATTAGGGGTCATGTGACCTCAATTTTTTCACCATCATGTAGAGCATCCAAAAAATACCCCAAATCAAGAAAAAAGTCGATTTTGATAAATTCAGAGTTGCTTCCTTTTGTCATGGGACGGCAGTGTTGTTCACTAGCTTTGATTTTAGAAAAGTCAATTATTTTACTTGTAGCACAGGTGGTTACAACCCCCTTGCATAATAAAAGGATTTAAAATTAGCTGCTGGAATCAGGATGTATGCCAACGTTGGATCAACGTTGGTTAGTATTCATGAATAGTCATGATCGGTTATCATTGACTGCAAAAAGCATTAATTATCGTGTTATTTGATTGTTCAGAATGAATCCAATGGTATTATGTACTCATTATTTGAAATATATTTAAGTTATTTATCTACAAAAACATACTAAAGGTTTGTTTCCATGATGTATTAATGTAAATTCTTAAAACTTTATCCAAACATTCAACTTTATCCAAATACCAACCATCAAACAAATATTAACACAGAAGCTAGGTTATATAAAGCTGAGTGGATGAAGATATGTACATGTAGTGAGTGTAGGAATAGGAATAGGACTATATGGATAGGAATAGGAATAGGAATAGGAATAGGAATAGTCTTAGGCATAGGTATAGCAATCATAGGATAGGATGCTCTAGAAATCACCGATGGGCGTGCCATATGAATATTAATTTAATATGTTTAGTATGGTGAGACGTTGGTCCAACGTTGGAGAAATGTTGGTGAATTACGCTGGACCAACGTTGGATGCTTGTTGGAGACATGTTAGAGACATGTTGGATGCTTGTTGGAGACATGTTGGATGCTTGATGGAAATATGGTGGATTTTTGTTGGACACATGTTGCTTTGACGTTGGATCAACGTTTGCGTACGCCCAAATGACGGTGGTCCAACGTTGGCGAAACCAAAATACCAACCTTGGATCAACGTTGGAAAAGCGTTGGTCCAACGTTGACAAATAACAATTTTCCAACAATGGACCAACGTTGATCCAACGTTGGTATTTTGTTTTCGCCAACGTTGGAGCAGCGTTGTTTGGGCGTACGCAAGCAACGTTGGTCCTAAAATTGGACAATTACGTTGGTCCAACGATGGACCAACGTTGGCTTGCTACCTGGGACAATCGACAATGCAAAAGCGCAATTACCTAATTCACACGCGATACGTAAATACACCTACAAAAACACATACACACGCGCACACAATCACACACGACGCACACCATACACCCAAAACAAAAAGTAAGTCCCCTCTAGCATTTTTTCAAATATCTCAAAAAGTATTTTACCGATTTTGATCGTTCAAACGGTAATGGATATCGAATTTTCGTACGCAAAAAATGAATGGTATGTGTCTGCCAATTGATGGCATTGTTGGTGTGAAATCATGCATTTGATGACAAAAGGTGTGAAAACAAACTTGCACTTTTGTGATTTGTGTCAGCTTCTACACGAATAACAAGAGAATCACGCATGTTTCTGAACTTTCAAGCACCATTTATTGTACATGTATGTCAATCTATGTTTTATTTTTAATAAGCATCACAATTAAAACAGGACATGACTTCGGCCACTCTAATCCCCAACTAATTTCATATTGAAAGGCCTATTGTTTCAGAAAAATGCATGCTTTTGGAGAATGGTTCCACTAAGAACAATGCAGCAGTAGTACTGAATTACATAACAGATTTGTGAATTAGGCCAACTCTAATAAATATGGTTGCCATAGAATTACGTTTTCATCATCAACAAATTTATTTTCTGATACAAAGTGCAAAAATAAGTTGCACTCTAAAGGGGACCACCGGGCATTATAAAACCAATGCTTAGTTGTTTTGGTACTATAATTGAATATCAATCATACTTTCATGGGGTGTGATATGTTTCTGTAATTTGAGAACAATGCAATTAATTACTACGACCTACGGAATTACAGCTATTTAGTGGTTCGCGCGCGACTTTTGTTTGCACGACCGCTCAATCAATACGCGTACGTTATAATGGTAGTATGTGTGATCTAAATATCTAAATATCTCTTGTCGAGGGTGGACGTGTCTTTTTGGGGCTCCGGAATTCGCGTTATTTATCTTGGTTTCCGGATGCCCCTCCGTGTCAAATTTGTATAGGAATGACGACAGAGGCGAGCTGAAGTCATTGAGTCGTGTGTTTTGGGGACTACTTTTGTTTAACATTTGGTTATCGTCGTTTTTAGGGTTGAAAATTGCAATATTTTGAAGTAAAAACTCCAGTCAGACTTGTTTACATCAGTGTGTCGAGCTGCTTTGACAACATAAGCGCTGAAGCACATCTTTGCGCATGGATGGACTCAACTATTTTCAAGAGAAACCTGCGCATCACTGACCGCGCTTTTCATCTGAGGTCTGCGCAGAGATGTTTGACTTTGATACGTGACGTCACTGAGGATCATCATAAGAGGACTCCCCAAGAATATATATCCTTTACTCCAATAACATAATACACATTCGATTCTTGTTATTATGAAATAATATAAGTTAGTTTATTATTGATCTTTCTCAAGTTATATATGTACATATAAGTGTGCATTTTAGATATTTTACACTTTGTACTGGTGTAGTTGTTGTGCGTTAATGAGTGCAAACAAAAACTTGTATTTTATAGGTAGTGCTCAGTGAGTGCTGATTGTTTGTTTGGATTTTGTTTTCTTTCTTTTTTCTTTTTTCTTTTTTTCTCTTCACATTTTGTTTTCCGTTTGATTTATAGATTATTATTGGATTAATAAGGTGAGTGGTACTTATGCTCGGCATTACTATATATCATACTTATCATAGGCCCTGTATAAGCTTGGCTTGTTAGAGCTCTTGTGAGTAGTGTGCCGCGGGGTTTCATACCCTTAAATTGCTGGCGAACAGAGCAACAAGACCAAGCTCAATAATGGTTAGGATCTCTGTCCAGTAATGTCGTGATTGTGCCACCAAACTTTCGTCCAATTTAATTGAATTATAATATATATGTATATGCAAATGTTTTTACGATAATCAGCTACTCAATTGAGTAGGACTGAACATTGTTTTTTGTATAAGATTCCCTAAGGGAAATTGGCACCTCTGCCATGCATGATAATAAAGTATGATAATATTAACGTATGTGTAGAGAAGCTACTATAAATACTGCGCTTCAAAAAACAAAACAAACATAGACTTAAATGTATTAACAAATTCAATTTTCAATATTTAATGTTCAATTTTCCTCAGAGTTGTATGCCACTGCCTTGTGGGGCAGATTCTCGTTAGAATCTAAGGCTAAGGGAGCAAACCCTAACAGAAAACCATGCCACCGTGACATCATTGAGGGCGACTGATGATACGGAACTCCCGACATCCCTCGACCGGTCACTGCAGGGTCTAGTGGATCACATCCGTCCTGGCTTGTCCTCGCCGATGTGAAACTGCCACCAGCTCCCCAAGAGAGTACCGTTAGTAACTTGCAAGAGCTACCGGTACTTACCAACCTTTGCTAGCAGCCTTCATGATTATGCACAACAGTATGAAACTTCATACCGGTTCGGTCGTCGCCCGGGTTAACAAGGACCGCGCTGTTAGATCAGGACTTCCGTCGACAGTGCCAAGTATGCTAGGAAGACAACAACAACATCAACAACGACAATAAAAAGACGACACCAGCGGAATAACTGCAATGACGTTCGGGCAGTGGAATGTCAGGACACTCCTAGATCGGGAGACAACGGACAGGCCAGAGAGAAGGACTGCCCTAGTAGCCATGGAGCTGCAGAAATACAGTATTGACATTGCTGCTCTGAGTGAGACACGCTTCTCTGAGTCAGGAAGCCTCGATGACATGGGCTACACATTCTTCTGGAGCGGCAAGCCGGACGGGGTACGACGAGAGGCTGGAGTGGGATTCGCCATCAGAAAATAGATTATAGCGAAGCTAACAGAAATGCCTAAAGCTGTGAATGATAGAATCATGTCTATAAGGATACCACTGACGAATAAGGGAATTGCTACTCTCATCAGTGTATACGCACCAACCATGACGAGTCCGGAGGAAATTAAGGAGAGTTTCTACAATCAGCTTAGAAGAACGTTGCGGGACACCCCCAAACTGACAAGCTAATATTGATGGGAGACTTCAAAGCCCGGGTAGGACGAGACTATGAGAAATGGCCGACAGTATTAGGCAGGCATGGAATCGGTAAATGCAACGCCAACGGTGAGCTACTAATAGCGCTGTGCTCTGAGTTCGAACTCGTACTGACAAACACCGTATTCAAGCAGAGGGAAGAACACAAGACCACCTGGATGCACCCTCGCTCCAAGCATTGGCACCTGATTGGTTACATCATAACAAAACAACGAGACAGAATGGATGTTCACATCACAAGAGCTATGCGTGGAGCAAACTGCTGGACTGACCACCAACTACTAAGATCAAAGATTGCGTTTGCTCTTCGTCCAAAACGTAGGAAGCAAGGAGCTACTAAATCTGCGAAGCTCAACACTAACCGGTTACACGTCAACAAGAACCGACAAAGCCTAGAGCAAGATATGGGAAAGGCGCTGGAGAACTGGAGAGTGGAAGAGGGAAAGACAGTTGACCAAACCTGGGCATCAATCAGCGAAGTTGTGTACGAGACAGCTAGCAACACCCTCGGTAAACCAGAGCGAAAACACCAGGACTGGTTTGACCCAGCAGACCCCGAGCTTCTGCTACTCATGAAGAAAAGGGATGAAGCACACAAACGTGTTCTACAGACCAGAAGCACTAGGTCCACCACCACCGCGTACAAGGAAGCCTGCAGACACTTGCAGAGGTATACACGGAAACTGAAAACCACCTGGTGGGAGAAAAAGGCAGAGGATCTGCAGCGCTTCGCGGACAAAAATGACATGAAGTCCTTCCACACTGGGCTGAAAGAAGTCTGGGGTCCCCAGACAAGAAGTACAGTGCATCTCAAGTCCCTGGATGGTACCACAACCTTTTCAGACAACAAAAGGGTGCTTGAACGATGGTCACGGCATTTCGAGACACTACTCAACCAGCCAGGAGATATCGACCCTGAGGCACGTGATAGGATCAACCAACGTTCTGTAGTTACTGCACTCGATGATATCCCAACACGAGAAGAGCTACAACTGGCAATTGCCTCCTTGGCCGACGGCAAGGCCCCTGGAGTGGATGGGATACCAGGTGAGATATGGAAGCATGGAGGAGCCACATTAACCACATTAGGTAATTCTATAGCTAGCTGAATACCGCTCCTGGAGGGCTGAGGAGCGGTAGTGATTTTTGAGCATCCAGTCCATTTTATCAGAGTTGGCACTTCTTATCTCTAGCCCCTGGGCGCTAATGTCTCAGCAGAGGATTAGAGGATTTGGATTGTTGACAGCAGTAATAAAACTGATAAGAATGTGGTCGAAACAAAAATGATAAAATTGATCACCAAGATGGTGGAAGACAAGCTAATGGGACAATCACGTCATGAACAGCTTGCTCATGCTGATACAACAAGCATGGACAGAAGGCTCTGTACCTCAGGAATGGAAGGATGCTAATATTGTCACCATCTTTAAGAAGGGAGACAGAACGCAGTGTGGAAACTACAGAGGAATATCGCTATTGTCGATAGCAGGGAAAGTTTTTGCCCGGATCTTTCTCAACAGATTATATGCACACATAACACCGGGTATAGTGCCTGAGACACAATGCGGATTCCGAAACAACCGGAGCACAGTAGACATGGGGTGGTATTCTGTAAGTTCATCCTAGAGTTGCTCTTAGGAGTTGCTCTTAAGATCAACTCTAAGAGCTCCCTAAGATGTGCCTAAGTGGTATTCTGTAAGTTGCTCTTAGGACGATCTTAGCATGAATAATGAATAATTAATTAGCTCATAAATATTCATGAGCCACGCCCATTAATAACCATTCGACCAATCATCGTCTTTGTTTTCATTGATGAACAACTAATCATTTTGCAGAATTGTCAAGTAGATACCACGTGGCCACATCACGATTGATTGATTGATTGATTGATTGATTGATTGATTGATTGATTGATTGAATGATTGATTGATTGATTGATTGAGTGAGTGATTGATTGAGTGATTGATTGATTGATTGATTGATTGATTGATTGATTGATTGATTGATTGATTGATTGATTGATTGATTGATTGATTGATTGATTTGGTTCATATCGTCCATGGATATTCTTTTTTTCTCATTGTTGCAAAGTATATTACAGTACTACAACATATCTTTTAACAGCATGACATTATAGCAGCAATCATATTAGTCATTTAAACAAGCTTCAGTTAATAAAGAAATGTGTAATTGAACAAACTCTCATAGAAAATAAATATAAGTTTAAGCATCCTTTATTTCCTTGAGAAGGAATTAAGATGTAATTGAGATGTAATAATATCTGCTTATCTATAAGTGTTTGAAGAAAATATTTGTACATGTACATTTTTACATGTTTTAAATACGGACACGTATACAATGTATTGCTCAAACTCTCAAGGAGCAATAATAAAAACGTGCATTTATGAAGTCAATTTCAGTCAATCATTATGTTACTGAGCAATATAGATGGTACATGAAAGTGTGTTGCGCGCATCGTGCGCGCACCGACAACGCGCAATAAGTAATTTGCGCGCAAAATATGCTTATGCCTTAGCAACTGTGTACCCCATAGAATTAATTATGAATAAACAAACCAACCCGTTTATAACGGGTTTGTTTGTTTATTCATATCATAATTATATGGTGTACCCACTGTACCACACCTAGTAACAGAATAATTCGTCCAAAATTGCATTACGTCAACTGCAGTCAAACATGTCATCAAAGTGCGTTGCGAAAATGCAACGAAAGTTGTAGATAGGAGCATCATAGAGGGAGAATTTTCTTCTACTTTTTAAAATTGACCTTTGCGATTTAGCTGCTCCTGCCGCCGCCAAAATTGATATAACAATAATTCGTCGGCCATTTTGATCACGCGTTCTAAAAACAACAAACAAGTAAGTCCCCCCCCCCCCCCCCTAATCCAAATAGCGTAAACAAGTTTTGAGCAAAATAACTTGGCAGAATTGTTTCTACACTGGCTAACTTCTCTGTGAAAATGAGATTGATCCGTCAAATCATGCATGAGTAAGCACACATTAAAGGCAAAATTGTCACTTTTCAAAAATCACAAGAGTCAAAATGTTACTCACTCATGCCTGACTTGACGGACCAATTTAATGTTAAAACAGAAGTTAGTCAATAAGTGTAGAAACAATTCTGCCAAGTTATTTTGCTCAAAACCGTTTCGTTAAAAAGTTACGCTGTTTTGATGAGGGGGACTTCCTATTTTTGTTGTGTTTAATTCAAACTAAGACTGGTTGTAGGCAGTCTTAAGATAAGATCAAAAAGTTGCTCCTATCTTCATCTACAGAATACCTCTTATCTTAGGATGCTTATTTGCATATATTTGCATACATTTACATATTCGAAAAGTTGCTCTTAAGTTAAGAGCAACTTTTCAGATTTGGTCTTAAGAGCAACTCTAAGAGCAACTTACAGAATACCAAAGTTGCTCTTAAGATCAACTTCACCTCCTAAGATCCTTACAGAATACCACCCATGATCTTCTGCCTCAGACAATTGCAGGAGAAGTGTATCGAGCAGAACCGATCTCTCTATGTGGTCTTTGTGGATTTCACCAAAGCATTTGACACTGTTGGTAGGGCAGGTCTATGGCAACTACTTCGGAAGTATGGATGCCCTGAGAAGTTCACAAGAATGATTGAGTCGCTACACACCGGTATGATGGCTAAAGTCAAGGAAGCAGGCGAAATATCCGAAAGTTTCCCTGTAAGTAACGGTGTAAAACAAGGATGTGTGCTGGCCCCTACGCTGTTCTCCATCTTCCTATCGGCGATGTTGGAGGAGGCCTTTGCGGACTTTGAGGAGGGAGTATACATCCAATCACGCCAAGACGCCGACCTCTTCAATGTCGCTCACTTCAAAGCTAAGACGAAGTCTACACATATTATTGTGAGGGAACTCCTCTTTGCGGATGACAGTGCTCTTGTTGCTCATACACCAGAGCAGATGCAACATGTCATAGATGCATTTTCATCGGCATCAAAGAAGTTCGGTCTACAAATAAACATTAGAAAGACTGAAGTACTGTTCCAACCAGGTACAGACCACCAAGAGGAGGAGGAGATCCTTGTGGATGGGACAGCGCTAAAACAGGTGGATGACTTCACATACCTCGGCAGCACCATATCCAAAGACGGACGCATCGACTCTGAGCTGGTTAAACGAATGTCAAAGGCCAGCAGTGCCTTTGGAAGACTGCGAACCAGGCTCTGGAATAACCATCATGTCTCAACAAGAGTGAAGTGTAAGATATACAGGGCTATCGTCCTATCCACTCTCCTATACGGTGCGGATAGCTGGACTCTCTACAAAAGTCAAGTGAACAAACTCCATGCATTCATGATGAGACACCTCCGATCAATCATGAGGATCACATGGAAGGACAAAGTGACCAACAAAGAAATACTAGAGAGAGCACAATTACCTTCGATGGAGGACCTGCTCATCAGGAAGAACCTACGATGGACAGGACATGTCATCAGGTTGCCCTCTGAGAGGCTACCCAAGCAACTGCTGTTCTCGCAATTACCAGCTGGCGAAAGAGGGATTGGTAGACCACGGCTTCGATACAAGGACACGGTCACGCGGAACCTAAAGCGGAGGCAAATTGACCTTAAGACATGGACAACTGTTGCAGGCCAGCGAGCTGTATGGAGATCAGCTGTGAAGTGAATCTGAAGGCGGTCATTGTCGCTTCGCGACCGACGGCTGCTACTACTATGTGCGATGTATCGCATAGCCCATGCGATAGTTAGTATCGTTTCGGGAATGCATGCAATACGACCGCGCTCGCTCGCACTTTGATGTACACATAATGCCCAGGCGCTATTATAGGTTTTCCCGGCCAAATTCGTCAAAATGGCAGGCATATTCATTATAATGTCATTCAAGTTCGCGTGATTTGTGTAAACCTGCTGTTTACACTGTTCAATTTTAAACTCCAGAAAATTCATCTTCGTCAAATTGCATTCAGTTTACAACGACAACGTATTCAAATTGGTCAGAATGTCAAAAGAATTTGGCAATACACATCCGTCATTCAAATTCGTGCCTGTTTGCTTGATCTTAGATTTCGGACCGATTTGGGTTTTCTATTTCGTTTTCAGGCGTGCTTCTTTGCACATCTAGCATTCAAATAAGAACGATCAGAACAAGCATACAGTATGACGCATTATGAAGAAGGAGGGGGGGGGGGGGGGGGGGGGTAGCAATTTACTTCCCTATTTTCCATTATTCCACCACTCCACAACCACCACCCATAGGCAGGTTTTTTTTTAGGTCATATTTTTCTTATTTTAATCTTTGTTTTCCGATACACACTATTAAATAATGTTCACATTTTCACATTTAACTGGTAATTGTAATGTTATGTTACGTCATACACTTGTTTCATGTTTTCATTTCATATCCATTTTTCACACAGTGCTTGGGTCATTTCTTTAGCTATATTTGTCTTTATGTTTTTTTAATATTTATCTTAATCTTTCTTTTTGAGATACACACTGCTAATAAAATTAATTGGAATTGTATAGGCCTATTCCTATAAAGCTACACTCTCATTTGTACGAAACGAGCGAGTAGCTTTATAGGAAAAAAATACAACTAAAGAGATTAATGAACAGGATTGCACACATTTCAAAGATGTTAGCCCGTAGACGAAATAGAATGTATGAACGCCTACGTTTTATCTTTGAGGACGAAATCGAATGCTCTTCACCTGATGTTCTAAGTTGAATGGCGTTATTTCAATTCGGTTTGACAAAAGTTGGCAATCGCACGGTCCAAAAATAAAATTGAATGACATTATTTGCTAATTGAAACACGATCCTGATCTTCATTCAATTTCGTTCTAAATTGCGTGCTGTTAAAGAGGTATTATAAACATTAATGAAATGTTAAACTGTTTCAATTTTTCGAAAGATAAACTCTTACTCTCTAGTATAAAACATTCCTATTCCATTATGTATCTGTAGTGATGATGAAATAACATGACAAACATAGCAGTTTGAGAGCGCTTCGTCACCAAAAAATGTAAACCGATCTAATCATGATAATGATATGCATATGACCCCGTGACGTCATAACCAGGAGTCAGCACAACTAGCGCAAGCGAGGTCATAATAATATTCGCGCGCCTGAGCCTAAAATACCGTTAAAAAATCCACAAAATTACCCAATGTTTGTGTAAAAGTACATATTTTACCGTATGAGTGGTTATTTTTAGCGAAATTATCGACTTGTTTGACAAATTGATCAACGCAAATTGAACATGTGCATCGAAAAAAAAAAACCAACGGAACACGCACTAGAAGGTCTGCCAGAGTTTCGGCAGGCCCCGCGCTGCGAGAGAGGTAGCTAGCTAGCGCGCCAAGCCGTTTGTAAGTTGCACTCTTAAAAAGTGCCGAAAGGGAACGAAAATGCAAGATTATCACGATCGCACCTATTCTAGACTTTCTCTTATTTTACTTACATGTTTGCAAGGCTTTTAAAACAAATACGAGAACAATTACCTGCAAAAACGGCAAAAAATAGCTGATAATCTCCTGTTAATTTCCTAACTCGCTCGGACCAGGTGAACTGAACCTAGCGCAGGTTTGTTGCCAATTTGCAAACGGGCCGGCGTATACTACACTACACGTTATATGATATCGCAGCCCAGAAATTGGCAACGATCACAAACGATCTGATTTTCGGCTATGTTCAATCGCAGCTCGCGTAACAACTAACAAGCGCTTGATTTGTTTTGAATGTTTTACTCGGTTTTACTTCCGGAAAAGTCATATTTTGCTAAAAACTGAGGTAATACTGAATATTGTGTAACTATATTTCCGTAAATATTGTTATATAAATCCAGCAAAGTATTGATACTTGTCATTTTATTGCCGTATAAAAAGATGAATTTGAGCGCGAAACACTGCATTTTTGCAGACCGGTTTATGAGATTCTATCGATGAAGCCGCTGCGGAGTGCCGGAGCAGCAGTCCAGCTCAGCTGCCTGTGCTGGCGGCTGCGCCCGCGCGCGGGCGGCCGCCCGGACGACCGGGCGAGGACTGAGTGGGTGTATTCTAATACCCCCGTCACATATAGCTACGCTCTCGCGCCGCTCCTAATCCCCATAATCCCCATTCATAAATTTGGCAGTGGGAGGCGAAGCATTGTCCGAACGATGATTAAATGACGAATGAATGGGAGGATTATCGCACATAGGTGAAAGGATAGCCTCTCATGCATGGACATACAATGGCTCCCTAAACAAAAGAGCAGAACGCCAAAGACTCACGACCGCTTTCGACTTGTCCAAAGCTTAAAAAGTGGTCGTGGGTTGGTCGTGGGTCTTTTGCCGACCTACTGTTTTGTTCAGGGAGCCATTGTATGTCCATGCATGAGAGGCTATCCTTTCACCTATGTGCGATAATCCTCCCATTCATTCGTCATTTAATCATCGTTCGGACAAGGCTTCGCCTCCCACTGCCAAATTTATGAATGGGGATTAGGAGCGTAGCAATTTTATGAATGGGGATTAGGAGCGGCGCGAGGTCGGCGCTATATGTGACGGGGGTATAAAATCATATCGGAGATTTCATCGTCTCCTCGAAGCGATTTAAGAGTGAGGATGCGCCTTTATTTGGCAATGATATTTGTTGTATTTGTGGAGACAAATAATCAAAAGGAATGATGAAAATGGTGTCTGCAAATATGCCTCAAAACCGGGAAATTGCCCCCTCTGACAAGTGACCCCTGTATGCCCCTGTCCATGCCCAGCCAATGTGTTCCTTGTTATGACGTCACACAAATTACCGTGACCTTTCCTTTTTCTAAAACATCGATTTTGGGAATTCCCCCAAAATGCTTTTTTTTTTACTTTTTTTTTTTGAACAGTTATTCGTAAACACTAATTTGTTATCATTTATATGTCAGCTTTTTGATGTTAAAATATGAACTCAAATTGGAATGATTTATAATACCTCTTTAATAAACATTTGAGTGCTATTTTACGAAATTGGCCGGGAAAACCTATAATAGCCACCGCACATTGAAGTATGTTAGTGGTATACTTCAATGCCACCGCACCATGCACTCTGCATGCATACAATGTATAGTACATTGCTTGTATAGCGCTACGTGTATACGCGATATGCTGTTTCTGTACGCTAAGTTGATATTTTATTCGCTGCACACAAGAGATTTTTGAGATTTTCTCTGCTTGCTACGATATATCGCAGTTGCGATCGATAAGAGGATCGTTAAGTGATATCGTTATCGGAACTGCGCTGACAGAATGATTGACAGGTGATATTAAAAATGATTCCCTGGCGATGTAGAAATACTTTCAGGATCACAGACTTGTTTTGTATGTTCATTTGGGATATGTCTTTGATGTAACAGAGCTAAATCTCTGTCTGGTGGTACCCTTTAAGTTTGTATATGTAATATTGGGTACATTTTGTATACATCTTCATTTAAGATGACCCGACACACAAATCTGTTATGTAATTCACTACTACTGCTGCATTGTTCTTAGTGGAAACATTTTTTAAAAGCATGCATTTTTCTGAAACAATAGGCCTTTCAATATGAAATTATTGGAGATTAGAGTGGCCGAAGTCATGTCCTGTTTTAATCTTTATTGGAGTTGGCCTAATTTACAAATCTGTTATGTATCAGTACTACTGCTGCATTGTTCTTAGTGGAACCATTTAAAAAAAAGCATGCATTTTTCTGAAACAATAGGCCTTTCAATATAAAATTGTTGGGGATTTGATTGGCCGAAGTCATGTCCTGTTTTAATTGTGATGCTTATTAAAAGTTAAAACATAGAGTGACATGCAATAAATGGTGCTTGATTCTCTTGTTATTCGTGTATTCGTGTATAAGCTGACACAAATCACAAAAGTGCAAGATTTGTTTTCACACCTTTTGTCATAGATTTCACACCAACAATGCCATCAATTGGCAGACACATACCATTCATTTTTTGCGTAAGAAAATTCCATATCCTTTACCGTTTGAATGATTAAAATCGGTAAAATACTTTTTTGAGATATATGAACAAAATGCTAGGGGGGAGGGTGGACACTTACTTTTGTTGTTGAATGTATTATACATTCATATGCAATTTATTCATGTCCGATAGACACCAAATTAAACTAATTTCTTACCAACTTCCTGTACACATAAATGCACGTAGACGTAGTATTTTTTATTTTATTTATTTTTTTTATTTAATCACGGTTTGAATAGGGAAATTTGCCCGCGTTTTGATAGAATCTGTTTTTCAGCAGGGCCGTGAACAAAATAATACAAGAATACATACAATAACATATCATGCACCGTACACAGTAATCGCACACTCTCACACAGTCTCTTTCTCACCCTCCCTCTCTCTACCTCTCTTTCTATACCTCCCCATCTCTACCTCTTCTTCTCTACCTCTCTTTCTCTTTCTCTCTTTCCCTACCTCTCTTTCTCTACCTCTCTTTCTATACCTCCCCATCTCTACCTCCCCCTCTCTACCTCTCTTTCCCTACCTCTCTTTCTCTACCTCTCTTTCTATACCTCCCTCTCTCTACCTCTCTTTCTCTACCTCTCTTTCTATACCTCTCTTTCTCTACCTCTCTTTCTATACCTCCCTCTCTCTACCTCTCTTTCTCTACCTCTCTTTCTCTACCTCTCTTTCTATACCTCCCTCTCTCTTCCTCTCTTTCCCTACCTCTCTTTCTCTACCTCTCTTTCCCTACCTCTCTTTCTCTACCTCTCTTTCCCTACCTCTCTTTCCCTACCCCTCTTTCTCTACCTCTCTTTCTCTACCTCTCTTTCTCTACCTCTCTTTCTCTACCTCTCTTTCTATACCTCTCTTTCTCTACCTCTCTTTCTCTACCTCTCTTTCTCTACCTCTCTTTCTCTACCTCTCTTTCTATACCTCTCTTTCTCTACCTCTCTTTCTCTACCTCTCTTTCTCTACCTCTCTTTCTCTACCTCTCTTTCTCTACCTCTTCTTCTCTACCTCTCTTTCTCTACCTCTCCCTCTCTACCTCTCTTTCCCTACCTCTCTTTCTCTACCTCTTCTTCTCTACCTCTCTTTCTCTACCTCTCTTTCTCTACCTCTCTTTCTCTACCTCTCTTTCTCTACCTCTCTTTCTCTACCTCTCTTTCTATACCTCTCTTTCTCTACCTCTCTTTCTCTACCTCTCTTTCTATACCTCCCTCTCTCTACCTCTCTCTCTCTACCTCTCTTTCTCTACCTCTCTTTCTCTACCTCTCTTTCTCTACCTCTCTTTCTCTACCTCTCTTTCTCTACCTCTCTCTTTCTATACCTCTCTTTCTCTACCTCTCTTTCTCTACCTCTCTTTCTCTACCTCTTCTTCTCTACCTCTCTTTCTCTACCTCTCTTTCTCTACCTCTCTTTCTCTACCTCTCTTTCTCTACCTCTCTTTCTCTACCTCTCTTTCTATACCTCTCTTTCTCTACCTCTCTCTCTATACCTCTCTTTCTATACCTCTCTTTCTCTACCTCTCTTTCTATACCTCCCTCTCTCACCCTCTCTCTCTCTACCTCTCTTTCTCTACCTCTCTTTCTCTACCTCTCTTTCTCTACCTCTCTTTCTCTACCTCTCTTTTTCTACCTCTCTTTCTATACCTCTCTTTCTCTACCTCTCTTTCTCTACCTCTTCTTCTCTACCTCTCTTTCTCTACCTCTCTTTCTCTACCTCTCTTTCTCTACCTTTTTTTTCTCTACCTCTCTTTCTCTACCTCTCTTTCTCTACCTCTCTTTCTCTACCTCTCTTTCTCTACCTCTCTTTCTCTACCTCTCTTTCTATACCTCTCTTTCTATACCTCTCTTTCGCTACCTCTCTTTCTCTACCTCTTCTTCTCTACCTCTCTTTCTCTACCTCTCTTTCTCTACCTCTCTTTCTCTACCTCTCTTTCTCTACCTCTCTTTCTCTACCTCTCTTTCTCTACCTCTTCTTCTCTACCTCTCTTTCTATACCTCCCCATCTCTACCTCTTCTTCTCTACCTCTCTTTCTATACCTCCCCCTCTCTACCTCTCTTTCTCTACCTCTCTTTCCCTACCTCTCTTTCTCTACCCCTCTTTCTATACCTCCCCCTCTATACCTCCCCCTATCTACCTCTCTTTTGCTACCTATGTTTCTCTACCTCTCTATGTTAAATGGATAGTTGAGTTTTGGTAGAGAGGGCGCTACACATAATTATTTTTTGTGAGATAATGAAAAACTGAGTGTAAAATTTGAAAGAGCATAATATTTTAATGGCAGAATAAACTTTATTTGACCAAAATCGGTTCAGAAACGGCTGAAATATCCATAGACGTAACCATTTGTAATAAATGTGGGGCCCCACAAATATTAGATACTTTTGAACCAACAGTTAAAATAAAATAAAAAATGCTTCCTCTTTTCAAAAAAAATTCAAAAGAAGTTTGTTGATAGTTGTTGATTCTCTCTCTATCTAATCACTATTTTTACGCACCATCACATGCACAATATTTTATTCAAAATGGTTGAAACCAATGAGGTTTCAGAAAGCGCCCTCTTGAGTTTGAACGGTTATTTTTTAATGATAACAGGCTTTTTACTTAGTCGTTTGTAATGTTGTATCTCTTTCGAGCATGGTAGAGTTATAACTATTAGTTTATAATGTTACTGTCCAGGTTTGGTTACTAAAGTTCAGCCTTACCAAAACTGTACTACCCCTTTAACCGCACTCCTTGCCCGTAATACAATTGAGCGACCATGCCCATTCTCTCCACAAACGGCTGAGTACGGTGCACACTAACAATAGTGCGCTATGCTCAACGCTATGAACTGCGGTTCGTGCGTTTTATCAAGCGCTGGCTCAATACAAATTGACAAAAAGAGAACATGCTATGGTGTCACTCACAGCGCCCTAAAACAAAAACTACAAGACCAAATTTACTGTTCTTGGTGTCGTTGTTTATTTGAAAAGACACTCTATCCGATGGACATAATGCATTTGTTACTTTATTTTGGGAAGTGCCCCGTCCCGTTTTTTGGGGGGCCACCCTGTATATCGGCACCTCGGACAAAATCGGCGCGCGGGATTTGTCCGCCCGGGCTAGTATTAATCCCGCGGACGGACTTTTCCGGCTCCTACATCGGTCCGGCGACAAGGTCAATGTTATCTGGCAGCGTGCATTTTGTTTCCTACCGTCGAGAGAACCGCAGAGGGAAACTAACACAAGTTGCATAACATTGATATTGCCCGGACATATCCCGGGGACGGACTGTTCCGGCTCCTACACCGGTCCGCCGACAAGGTCAGTGTTATTTGGCAGCATGCATTTTGTGTCCTACCGTCGAGCGAACCGCAGAGAGAAACTTAAGCCCGGCGCAGACAGAGCCGACTGGTTTTCAGGCTGATTATGCGCTGCCTCAGACTCCGATTTGTCCAATCAAGTGCCAGTCGGAGGTCTTTCGAGTCAGATTCAATATGTTGGATCAGCTCCGACTGAGCGCAACTGACTCTAGCCTGACTGAAAACCAGTCGGATCTGGTCGAGTCGGCTCTGTCTGCGCCGGGCTTAACACAACTAACATAACGTTGATAGTCAAGGTCACTGGTACAAGTATTCGTCGCCGCCTAAAAGTTGTGCGAGTTCTTCGTTGTATGGTTGGAAGAACTCACGCACGGCTTGTACTGTCTGTGGCAAATTTGTTCTATGTTTGATGACGTTCTGAATTTCGCGACCTAGCACGTCACCTTCCTCCTGTGTCGAGAGTTGTCCTGCAAAACACACAGATCAAAATATCACGGAAATTAATCATTGGAGAGTAAACAAAGTTAATGTATATGATATCAAAGTTACTGCAGCATGAATGCAGTTATCTCGCGGTTTTAAATATTTAGGTTGGCGTAAAGTATTGGTCAAACTTAATGTTAGTCACTAACAAAGTCTAAATTGTACGAAAACTATTATTATCATTGTACGATAAATCTTCAAATTTAACTTATATCAAGGTGAGTGTGTCCACACGGGAGCAAACTGCAAGATATCTAAAAGATAAAGTTTAAAACTACACGATAAATTGAGGTTTAGTTAACGCGCACCTAAACTTTAAGTTATCTTGTAGTTATCTCGTGGTTTCAAATCTTTAAGTTTGTGAATAATAAGTTAAATAAATAATAATGTTCAAATTTAACTTAAACAAAGGTGAATGTGTCCACACGGAAGAAAACTACAAGATAAACACGAGATAACTTGAGGATTAGACCCACCATGTGGACACGGCTAATGACTGTCACAGAGGCGCCATGTTTAAAAAGAAAAATATGCACCTATTAACCAATCAGAAATGCGCATTTAGTCACATGATCTGACTTGCAATTAATTGCCACTTTACAATCGATTGTAACTCTTTCTGCTTTCTGCAACAGGGCCAAGGTGCGACACCTCTGATCGCTTTCCCAATACGCCATCTTCATTTTACAACGCAGTCTGACTTTGAGAATATTCAATCAACTCAAATAAAAACTAGAAATTAAACATTATTATTCGCACATCGTCAAAATTCAAAGCTATATGTACATTTGTGTGAAGCTTGAAACCAAAATGTACACAACCTGATAGCAAATATATTTACGGAAGTATAATAATATAGGCATGCTTACTGTACTATCGCACACAATTCACAATGATTGTTGTACTACTGCATGTCGAAGCAACATACACATCCTGAACAAAACGTTGTTGCTGCATGCGGTTATTGTTGTTCAATAGAGCGGTGAAGTGTTTTTTCTAGAATTATAAAATTTGAACTTTTGGTTCATAACTTAATATGAACCAGAGCACTATAACATTGACGCCCATTGAAGTAAAATTCATTCGGATGGGCCTATATCAGCCAATACTTCACATATTCAATTGATTTTCGGTCTTCGGACATGATTTGTTATGCTTTTTCGGAAAATGAAGTTCAAAATTTGAAAATTCTAAAAATAGACTTGTATGACGTCATGGCTTCTTACTCTATTGTCAATGACCGCCTTTTATGCTAGATAGTTTACAATTCATATTTCTTTGTTTAGAAATAATCTGATTACAAATCTTACTTAAATCTAGATATGTTAACAGTTCCCTGTAGATTTTGACGGGGTCAGCCTTCCAGTCCTCTAATCGAATGACGTGAACGCGGTCACGTGAGAAGGCGTTTATCCAATCACGTAAGTACACGTGGTAGATGCCAGCTTGAAAGGCCGGCATTACTGAATAGGGCTAAACAAAAATAGAAATTGGAAAACATCATTACTACTACATTTATTTGTGTACATGTAGTTATAGATTAATTGAAGGGAGTGTAACACATTTGCCTCCATCAAACCAGGTAGGAAAACAAATCTTGTAAATTTTGGACCTGAACGACAGCTGGTAACGGACACATTGTACAATTTACGTTATGTGTCCCTTTTTGATCGGGTTAGAGAGAAATCGAATCGTTGATTTATTCATGTTTTCAAAATTAATAAACGTCTAGCTAGACGTTAAGGGGTAGCTACACACGTCGATGAACATACACATCGTTAAATACAAAATGTGACCGACTGCAATGGCAATGCATTGACTTCGAACGCACACGATGCAATGATCCATGGAACGAAGGCTCTCACTACCCTCGTTGCTAAGCTACAAAACAACTTTTGTACCTGGTCACTTTGTATAGCTTGCCTATCATACCTTATACTAGTACTATTCTACACACACCTCCTATTGTTATATCATTAGCCTACACACATTCTACACTACAATGTATATACATTCAATCATACAATGTATAGCGTGCATTCCGATTTACTAAACAACTGACTTGATAACTTAACCCACTCCATGTAACTCCCTATTCAACATACTTTCAATGTGCACTGTAGTGTCCCCTGAACCTAACATACCAGGCATATTATAGAAGACCTGAGAAAATATTTGCAGTGTATTGTTATGTGTCACTCTGTAATACCCCCGTCACATATAGCTACGCTCTCGCGCCGCTCCTAATCCCCATAATCCCCATTCATAAATGTGGCAGTGGGAGGCGAAGCATTGTCCGAACGATGATTAAATGACGAATGAATGGGAGGATTATCGCACATAGGTGAAATGATATCCTCTCATGCATGGACAAACAATGGCTCCCTAAACAAAAGAGCAGAACGCCAAAGACTCACGACCGCTTTCGACATGTCCAAAGCTTAACAAGCGGTCGTGGGTCGGTCGTGGGTCTTTTGCCGACCTAGTCTTTTGTTCAGCGAGCTATTGTCTGTGCATTCATGGAAGGATATCTATTGACACATGTGAGATAATCTTCCCATTCAGATCCTCATTGGACAAAAGACATTTTGCAGGTACATTCCAGTGATTGTGATCAGCTATTGTCTAGATCGTGGCTAGAGCGTGGCTCTAGTCTGACGGCACACTAACCAACGTATGTCGTATTAGTATCGACTTATCAAGTGCCGAATTATCCAGAGGCTGAGTTACCTCAAGTCATATTTTTTCCAAAGTAAAACAGAGTAAAAAGTAAGGGTTCAATTGATTTGATATTTCTCACACATTATTATTAACATTATTCCATAGCTACATGCACATGTTGAGAAAGAACTGCAGTGTCTGCATTACTTTGCAAATGTTTCACACAGCCTTTAAAGGGATTTATTAACTATAATTATGTTGACCAATCTGCAAACGTGACAAAAGGTTGACAAAGTGTGTAATTATGTGATCTGGCATGTCCTTGGAATGATGCGAAAATTATAACAATAATACTAGTCTAGTAATAAACAGTCCTTCTATAGCGCATATCACATCACGGTTAGGGTCTATATGCGCGTACAAAAGTAAACATATAAGAGGGATATGAATACAGAGAAGAATAAGAGACTGACAAGAAGAAAGAATGCTGACACAGTAGTAGTAGTAGTAGTATTAGTAGTAGCAGCAGCAGCAGTAGTATTAGTAGTAGTAGTAGTAGTAGTAGAAGTAGTAGTAGTAGTAGTAGTAGTAGTAGAAGTAGTAGTAGTAGTAGTAGTAGTAGTAGTAGTAGTAGTAGTAGTAGTAGTATTAGTAGTAGTAGTACTACTACTACTAGTAGTAGTAGTAGTAGTAGTAGGAGTAGTAGTAGTAGTAGTAGTAGTAGTAGTAGTACTAGTAGTAGTAGTAGTACTAGTAGTAGTAGATGTAGTATTAGTAGTAGTAGTAGTAGTAGTAGTAGTAGTAGTAGTAGTAGTAGTAGTAGTAGATGTAGTAGTAGTAGTAGTAGTAGTAGTAGTAGTAGTAGTAGTAGTAGTAGTAGTAGTAGTTGTAGTAGTAGTAGTAGTAGTAGTAGTAGTAGTATTAGTAGTAGTAGTAGTAGTACTACTACTACTAGTAGTAGTAGTAGTAGTAGTAGTAGTAGTAGTAGTAGTAGTAGTAGTAGTAGTAGTAGATGTAGTAGTAGTAGTAGTAGTAGTAGTAGTAGTAGTAGTAGTAGTAGTAGTAGTAGTAGTAGTAGTAGTATCAAGAGTAGTAGTAGTAGTAGTAGTTGTAGTAGTAGTAGTAGTAGTAGTAGTAGTAGTAGTAGTAGTAGTAGTAGTAGTAGTAGTAGTAGTAGTAGTAGTAGTAGTAGTAGTAGATGTAGTAGTAGTAGTAGTAGTAGTAGTAGTAGTAGTAGTATTAGTAGTAGTAGTAGTAGTGGTAGTAGTAGTAGTAGTAGTAGTAGTAGTAGTAGTAGTAGTAGTAGTAGTAGTAGTAGTAGTAGTAATAGTAGTAGTTGTAGTACAGGGTTAGTTATGTGCTCCTATACAGTGATAAACTTACGCATCCTGACTCATACGCACAATATCTGAGGTTATGTGACTCGAGGCATTTCTTGAAGCAGTTTATACGTTTCTTCGCCACACTGTCCCAGTTCTCGACCGACCGATTGGTGAATGAATACCAATACCAGGAGTTCGCTCTGAAGGGAGTGAGGAAAGAGAACGTAATTATGATAATTAATTGGTTGGTTGGTTGGTTGGTTGATTGGTTGGTTACCCGGTGGTGTCACCACACATTGGCCGTGGACACGCAGGATCGTTCACAATTTCAAGTGAAAAGGGGTAATTTTCGCATGTGAACGCGATATTTACTTGCACACGGAAATCGACAAATAGGGTTTTTTCCATGACGATGTACGCGACTTCCAGAAATAGGTTTTTTTTTTTCAAGATGATGTCGATGATGACGATCACATGTCCTACCTCAGTCTGAATACGAGGTGACACCACCGGGGTTGGTTTGTTAGTTGGTTGGTTGGTTGGTTGATTTATTGATTGATTGATTAAGTGAGTGATTGAGTGAATGAGTGAGTGAGAGAGGGGGCGGGGGGTAGTTATTAACTTCTAACTGTATTATGGCTTTTCTCAAATATTTATATTTTCTACTTTTTTTTTTTACCCACTTCCATCATCATCATCAGCGCCAATATTATCATCATCATCATCATCATCTTCATCATCGTCATCATCGTCATCATCATCATCATCATCATATCATTTTCATCGGTACCATCATCATTTTCATCGTTGTCATCATCATCATCGTCATCATTATACTCGATACCATAGTCGCCACCTAATTATAATCATCATCGTTACCTGTCTGTGGGGTTTCGAATCATCATCACTATCTTCGCATTGGGCTGCAGTGCTCGTATGAGGTTTGCATTTGTGTAAAGGGGTTCCGACGCGTTTGGGTACAGCTGTGTCCACTCCAGGCCCACCGTGTAAAACGTGGAAATCGAAGCATCGCCTGGAATCATTCATTATAACAAATGATAATGATTTGAATCAGATAAACATCGATTATTCGTATTTTTTATTCGTTAATAATTGTCTCATCGGGCAGTGTTTGATGAGAATATTGACCATTGATTATTTTGATTAAATAGATGTTTATGTGTATAATTTCCGTCACTTCTAGTCGCACGTTTCATCATGGGTATTTCTAATAATACAAATAAGCAATGTTAATTGAACCAATATCAACTGTTTTGATTGAATGAACACTGGAGGCTGCCATGTTTTCCAACTGTACCATATGAAACGTCATTCGATTGGCACTAACAAAAGCAGTTAAAGTAGAATGTCATTGAAAATCACAAAATATGAGCATAATCCATCACTAAAGAGCTAGGGGCTAACAGATTAAGATCACTACTTTTTTTCCCCATGCCAACACGATATCTTATTACAACAACTTAAAGGAGAAAATCAAAGAAAACCCCTAAATATGACGATATTCATATCTACAGAAAGCTTATAAGCCATAGAATGAGCTTGACTGACATTCAAACAATATAACGCTTCCATAAAAGCGAAATTAGGGTGAAAACATCACCCTATTCCCAGGGACAAATTCGCTCAGTCGCTACACGAAACGGCCTTTAGCTGTGACGTAAGAACCGGGCTTGAAGCCCAGGCGGCTGCCGCGGTTGTATGTAGATAAGCGTATAATATACCAGGCTGGAAAGACAAGCTTCAACTTATGTGCTATTTTTCCCTTACCAAGAATATATTATAATACTACATTGTTTGTAATTTGCTTCTCATTTATATTTTCATCATGATATTCCAACAAATGTATTGTTTGTGACAAAAAAAGTTGAAAAAGGTGAAAAAAGAAGGGGAAACTATACGACTGTGTCGTGCAGTAGGCCTGCACAGATTTGGGAGCAGGCGATTTTTTCATGTAGTTTCACTTTGACATATCAGACGGAGAATTTACCACTTCCATTATGGAAACAAACAGTTAATAATCATTATGAATCAAATGAAATAAAAAAAAAAAACGAAGAATAGTTATTACTTTAGTCGATCTATCATGGCTAGTTTCATGGTTTAGCTTGAAAAGTCGAGTGAATTAGATTCGCGATCTCCTGTGTTGTTACGATTCATCCGCGATTTCTCTGAACATTGGCAGCCGCATCACCTATACGGCTGATAGCGCTGGCGGATTTACATTTCCTGCGCGCGCATCAAAACAAACGAGTGCACGTGTTAGCTTAACTAGCTTGCTCCTCCACGGATACTTCGAAGTCCATTAACAGGCTGTTTTGTTGAAATTCTTCATCCATGTTGTACTGTCAGATGTAATTCTAGAGCGAGATCGTGATCGTGTGGACTGTATAAAGCTTCGAATATAGCGCATACGCTGGAACTACTTTTAGTTCAATAACATACACAATATGCATAGTTATACGGCCGGGTATACGATCGTGCGCTTGCATGTATTTCTCGATGGACGAAACTTTTACGAAACGAAACAAAACCAAAACCAAAACGGTGAGAAATACACTATTCTATGTAATTATACCAGTTATTGACATATTGAAATGGATAAGAAATATTATATATTGTTATAACAAAGGCAATTCTAGCTCGGAACATGATTCTACTAGGTAATTTTGTTTTGAAACACAGCTATAATAGATTTGTTTTTCATACTATCTCCGTGTACATATGAACAACAATTCGGCAAAATTGTGAGTTGTAAACAGTTATTTTACGGAGATTTACACTTTTTCAATGCCAATAATGACATGAATATTGACATTAGGATATGTTTCAGGACATGGGAGGACAACTGTGTGTCAGATATTGATTATTCAGGCAATATTCAATCGTTTTGAGAGAGTAGAACTGCGTCCACTCTATGAACATTTGCGTGTAGATCGCCGTTCGAGCTAGAGCTGTCGGGAGCGCAAAGCCCGGCTCTTACGTCACGCACAGAGCCACTTTGCTGTGCCGATTTCATGGTAAAGGGGAGGGTCAATTCACTAAAATTTTATTTTCATAAAACATGAAACTGAACACTTTCATGACTTGTTAACTGCACAAATTGCTTTAATAACTCATTCTATCATAAAATAAACCATAATAACTTGATTCTATTCCCTTTGAATTTCTCCTTTAACAAAACCCCATCACAAGAATCGAAAACAAGCACTCTTTGCGCTAAAAAACGCCAATGTTTTGATGACGTCACTCATTGAGTAATTTATTATTAGCAGACGATGTCTCATTGCGAATCTACACAACCATAAGTGCACTCATATTGTCTGCTAAACGTGTATTCTTGCCACGAAAGCGCATTTATGTAATTGCATTTTGTAAATAAGGTTCACCTCGACTCAATAATCATTCACTCGGAGACAGTTACGGAAATAAAGGCAAATTCAATGAAGTAAGTCACACACCGTCCTACTTTATCTGCTTGAAAGACCCGCCGAAGTCGGGGCACGACCTATTGGCCTATTGTTCAACAGCCGCATTTTGATGCGGGTGTCGCTGAATGTGCAATTATGTGTGTGATACTTATGGGCGATGTGATATATTAAATTAACGTTATTTAGCATGCTTTACGGGAAAATTGTGTGTCAAAGAGCAGCAAAGTGTTCTTAACAGCGAGGCAGAGGAGCAAATAATGACAAATATTCTCCTCAATAAACAGAGTCATGTTAAAAAGGCGCTATAAAATGTTGTTGTTATACACTACTCACAACAAGTAAGTACAACCCTAGCATTTTTTCATATATCTCAAAAAGTATTTCATCAACGTTTTCATCATCAACAAATGAATTTTCTAAAACAAAGTGCCAACAAAAAAGTTGCACTTTTAGTTTGATGTGGCATAGTGGGTACATTTTGTACACGAGTAAGCTTTTAAAAACTGGTTCCACTGTGAACAATTCAGCAGTATTACTGAATTACATAACAGATTAGTGAATTATGCCAACTCCAATCAAGATGAAAACAGGACATGACTTCGGCCATTCTAATCCCCAACAATTTCATATTGAAAGGCCTATTGTTTTAGAAAAATGCATGCTTTTGAAAAATGGTGTCACTAAGATCAATGCAGCATTACATAATATATTTGTGTGTCGGGCAATCTTCAATAAAGATGTTTACTCGTATACAAAATGTACCCACTATGCCAAATAAAACTGAAAGTGAAACTTTGTTTGTTGCACTTAGACACTTTAGAAAATTCATTTTTTTAAAGATGAAATGATCAAAATCGGTGATTTTTTTGTTGAGATATATGAAAAAATGCTAGGGGGTACTTACTTTTTGTGAGTAGTGTATATCGGACATCGTCTGCTAATGATGACTTACTCAATGGATGACGTCATAGTATTTCAGCTGGTTTCGGCGGGAATTTTGATGCCACAATACTGGCTTACGAATTACCACTAATTCATTGATGATAACTCCTCAATTACAATGTTTTCAAACACATTTGTAATATTCGTGTTATGGATTATGTAGGAAATATGGAAATATGAGCTTAATCTAAATTTAAAAAACAATGAAATTATGTTTTAACGTCACCACAGACATATCATCAAATTCAACAGAGGTAACATAACCCGCTTTTGTTAGTGCACGCCCAGGTGCACTCAGATGACGTTTAATGCAATGCCGTTGTAAAACATGGCAGCCTCCAGTGGTCAGTCAAAATAGTTGATGGTGGTTTCACAAACATTGATTATTTGTTTATATTAGTAGTGATACCAGAGAGAACGTAAACAACTAGAAGGAATTATGCACTCATCAGTAACATTAATCAATTTCATCTTAAATCGTATGTTGAACTCAAAGAAAGGGTAAACATAATCTTATATTGTGATAAAATGGAAGAAAACGAGAATTCTTTTGTACAAAACTTATCAGAGTGTGTTGCCAATTTCAGTCACTCGTAGACATAAATGGTTGTTTCCGATGAGCCATAATCGCTGGGCTGTTAAAACCTCGTATCTAAACAAAAATAAAATTGTCAGGAGAGCGAAAAAACATTCTTATTTTTAAAAATTATGTGCGTAGGCTATGTTATTTGAACTTAAGATATGAAATGGTTGAAATGCACGAAAAATAATTTGGAAGGCGGGAAAATGAGTTACGAGGTTTTCGAACTAAATCCTAAAAGGAGATACGAGGTTTTCAAAAAGATGAATTGTGGTTATTAGAAAGAAAACAAAAACTCATGTGGTTATTACAAGATGAAAAAAAGTAATTTTCACCAAAATTTGAGATACGAGATTTTAACAGCCCAGCGACGAATATCCTTCTTATTTCTTGACCGATCGTGCTCAAACGACTTGTCCACGGTTCACTGTCCTTTAAATTGAATAGCTTTTCAAGACCATTGACAAATTAGGACACCCTCGCCATACACTATACTGATGAGTGATATAAACTAACTAACCAATTATTGATATAAGCATATTAGCTACAGTAGTTGTATACTATCAAATACAATAATTACCGAACACTTTTTGGTGATACATCTTCCCGTTGTTATCTGTGATGCTGCTGTCAATAAGTTCTTGCATTGCTGTAGACTTGTACAGGTTGAGGTAAAACTCCAAGGACTGATCGTTGCTCTGCCCGGTAAGGTTCCTTGCCTGTAAGACTGCATGCAAATAGAACAAACCCAGTCATTCGGAAGGTTAACAGTTCGTTATTCTGATGAAAAGAGAGCAAAGAAAATGGAATTCTAACGGGATTCAAAGCCGAGACTTCCGGATTGCTAAATCGGTGCTCTTACCAACTGAGCTTTAGAAAACCCTATGGCGGCGATCGTCCATGAAACCCCTTAATTCGTCATTGCTCAAGTGGTCAGAAGCTATTATAAACCTGACATAAACCCGAAGGATGGATATCAAGTTGGCGATATATGCGAGGGATCACCGAAGTGATGCAGCTTTTTTAAAATAATTAATTCGAACATACAATGAAGAATTAAGGGGTTTCAGGGCCGATTGCCGTCATAGGATTTGCTATGGCTCAGTCGGTAAGAGCACCGGTCTAGCAATCTGGAGGTCTCGGATTCGAATCTCGTTATAATCCCTTTTTTCTTTGCTCTCTTTTAATCACATTATAATAATTTCTGGTTAGTTTCCTAATATGTTTGAATTAGTTTGTTATTCTAAAACGTTTGTTATCCCTAGAAAATTGAAAAGGATTTGTACAATAATGTGAAGGTTTGTTATTCAAAAGTGCTCGTTATTCCGAAGATTCATTACAAGGAGCCTGGTTATTCCAATTGTTCGATGATCCGGAAATTAAAAATTATGCACTCATAAATGTTTAGATTAATGAACCTCCTTGTTAAGGAACTGTGAACATTCGAAATAACGAACATTTGTGTTAATGAAACCTTTCTTTGATTGGATTAACTAACCCTCAAAATAATGGTTCCATTTCTTATCATCTGATTAATTAGGTTTACAGACCATCGGAATAACAAACCTGTGGAATATCCACCAAATGTTTGAATTAACACACCTTATTTAATATAGTACAGAAGCTATGACATCATAACAACTTGTTTTAGAATTTTCTAATTTAAACTTCATTTTTCGAAAGAGCAATAATGTCCAAATACTGAATATTTCTCTCCATAGGCAATCAGATTTATAGTGCTCTGCGGTCATATTCATAAAAGTCCAATAGCCTAAGCTGTCTGCTAGGCCTTATCTCCTTGCCAAAATGCCAGGTTGGACGATAAGTAGCGGCGAACAAACAAAACTCGCTTGAGTGATCACCTTTGTTCTTCACAGAGCAGTGCACAACACACACGTGCATGGGTATGTCTTCAGTAATGTGTGTAGATTTAGCATGCTTTCTATGCCCTTACCATATCAATCAATTAACGAGCGTTTGAGCCTTGTAATACAATGCCCATTTGAAATCTTCATAGCTGGTTGCTAAATCGTAATCCAAGAAGCACTTCTAACCATATCGATAAAAAGTCAACAGCTCGGATTACTTAATTATTCATCGTGGCTGTCATGGTAACAGTCCATCTGTCACCATTTTGTTTGACATCGCATAAAAGCGCAGTTCACTTGAACGTGTGAATGAAAAAAATTGTCCTTCTTGTTCCAGTCATAAGAACGTCTTATTGAGTTTGTGTGTTTTACTGCAACATGATACAAAATGGTTGAAATGAGCGAAACCGGGCCAATCCAGATGAGCAAGCAGTAAGGGGTGGGGGGGGGGGGGGGGGGCGAGAGGGGGTAGTAGAACATAATTGTCTTATTTGGGTTAACGTGGGGGGCGATAACCTGTGTCCAAAAAAAAAGCGTGCTATAATGGTTCTTATACAGTTGTGACAGGAAGGAATTCCTAAATGTAAGGGTGTTACTGTAGATATGAGCGTGAGTGGCAATGATGTTTTTTTTTCGGGGCGGGACGGAGGGGGGGAGGGGGGGGGGGGATCACGCGTAAGCACATGTTTTCATAGCCACCCCCAATGAAACAAAACAAAATAAATAAATCCTCCTCATTATGATCAAGCTCCGCCACGCTCATAATATGATAGCAGGACAAGGGAAACTGTTCAATAGCAGTGAAAACAGGAACGAAATTGTACATAATAGTATTATATAGATAGATTCATCAAAACATAATTGAAATCACATAAAATCAAAACCGGAACTGCAAAAGTAAGCTAATATGTCAGCAAAAAGGACAAATAAAGGCAAATTACTCTCAAGATAAAAAACATGTAATTTAATCTGACAAATACCGTACAGTTTTAGGATGGTATCGATGCAAGTGCAAGGATGCTGGGACAGACAAGAAATAGTATGTTACTTGGGGAACTAAACATCACGCTATCATAACAAATTCGAAAAAAAAATGTTCCCTTATTCGAAAGGCACGCCTTAATTCACCTAATTCGAATATTCTCCTTGCCATGTTCACGATCGCGCCACACGCATAGACACTATAACCGGGCAGATTGTTACTTGCTAACGATTTACCGGTACAGCAGAGTACCTCTAAAGTTTTGTCCAGTTGTTGCTACAAATTTGTTCTATTCGGCTTTTGTGAATAAGAACAATTTAGCTGGGTCATTCAACTTTGTTGTAAGTCCAAGAAAGCTCTATACAGAAGGTCCCACATAAATAGATTGCAATGCAATTAGTCCACACCGCAGATTGTTGTAATTGTTCGATTTTCGACTAACAATGTCGTGGAATACCAAATGCTTGTGGAATTTAGAAAGATGGGTTGTCATGCTAGGTCAGGCCTTGACTACGATAGCGAATCTAGCCTTTTGGCCTTGAATGCCAGGTAAGCCTAGTTAGCGGACAACGACATTGTAATTTGATCAACCAACTAGCTTATCGGGGTTTAACGAATATGGGCACCGGTTTATAAAGATGCACTGATTACCTATTGACACATTGACGCATGGGCATATCTCAGCTAATACCAAACAGATTCAATCGATTTTCGGCATTTGGACATTATTTTTTATGCTCTTTCGGAAAATGAAGTTCAATTTTGAAAATGTCCAAAATGGATTTTTTATGATATCACACTTCCCCACTATTTGCCCGGATCAAGAAATCCCCTTCTGTTATAGCCTTTTGACGACAAGGCATATCAAGTACAGAACCTATGACATCATAAACATCTTATTTTAGAATTTTCAAATTTGAACTTCTTTTTCCTGGAAAGTATTCAAAATAATGCCCAAATACCGAAAATCAATTGAATGTGTTAATAGTCCGTGGGCCAGAGGGGTCTACCGGTGACCCCCCCCCTATGATCCTCCGACTTGGGTGTCATTTTGTCCATTGATATGTCTAATGTTAGAAACAAAATGTTCCCAAGAAAAAAACTCATTTGCACTATGTTTTTTTACTACTTTTTTGGAGGTATGTAAAAATAGCACTTTTTCATTTTTTGCTGTATTTCTTAGGGTTGGTGAAAATTGAGATTGCATTAAATGCTCTCATTTCATAATGGCTAGGTCTGTATCAACTAAACTTTGCTGATACATATGTTTACTTAAGCATAAGACACAGAAAAAGTTTCATGGTCATAGTTGATTGGCTTCATATAATTATGACGTCATCAAATTTGCATATGAAAAATCATGGGAATTTCATTGAACAAAATGGTCAAAAAAACAATGTTCATGAGAACAGTTTATTTTTTTCACCATGAAAATTATGATAATGAGCTGAAACTTATGTTGTATATTTCTAAAAGTATACTAAGATCAGAAATGGTGTTATCCTTTGAATATAATGTACACAAATTACGTTTTTTATTACGTAATCACCATGCGTCATATGTAGTTTTAAGGCATATGATGGCCATTTAGAGTAGTGCCCAAGGCGGTACATATTGCTTCCTCTTGTATTTCTTTATTTGAGGACCAATCATTCTCATATTTGGCACATATGTAAAACTACTAGGGATCTTTAGTTTGCAATAGTTAGAATTTCAAAAGGTCATCATATGAGGGCGCTATTTACTAAAATTTGATAAAAACCTACAAAATCCCATAGATTCCTATATAATGAGGCTTTTTTCTCTATTTGTCTGATTTGTATAGACAACTTGATTTTTAGGTCGCATTAATTATGCAAATTTACTTTTCCTAGAGTGAAATTAAAGACTGTTTTGTTGTATCTTCTTTGTTTTAGGGCATAAATCAGGCATAAGTATGTGTAAATGTTACTTTAAAAGTGGAATAGGGAATACAGTGCGTTACATACAAACTATTTCGATTGTTTATTTAATCCTAACTCTATTAATCTAGTCCTGAGTGAGATTTTCGATACCATATCTATTACGATATCAAACTAAGGCAAAATGTTTTGGGACATCTTGCCATAAATTTGTTTTTGTATTATTTTGTATTATTCTTTTCGGCATCACTTTTTTTTCAGAAAAGAGAACAAATGAAAACGTCTCGTTGACAGTTCATTAGTTGATCCCTCCTC
Organism: Echinarachnius parma; assembly: GCA_037951105.1. Classification (NCBI taxonomy): domain Eukaryota; kingdom Metazoa; phylum Echinodermata; class Echinoidea; order Clypeasteroida; family Echinarachniidae; genus Echinarachnius; species Echinarachnius parma. Next base: position 51,625 of record JBAMJV010008012.1, on the reverse strand, counting down.
AATTATGATTTTTTTTTTGTCTTAAACTGATGGTTTTGTGTTGACAACTCGATTTTGTTTCATTAGTACAGTATGCAAGTTCATACGTCCAAGGATATGTATGTATAATAGTTTATAATTGTCTGAATGTGACCTTGAAAATGAAATAAGAAATACATCGCGATACATATGCTTTTATGTACCATTTGTCCATCCCTGTTAATCTAGCATTGAGTAAGTTGTTTCTATCTGAATACATTTACGAATATCAAATATACATAACAAACACAAAATAGCTATTGTACATCTAGTCAGATTTAAACAGAAAAACATTAATTATATTACTTTTATGCTTGGACCACCCTTTTTAGAAAAGGGAACAGCATAGTACGTCTCATTAACAAGGATGAACATTATACGTTTGAGCTTACCAGGGTAACAGAGAGTTTACAAAACCTATTATGCACAGGGGAAGTCTGTGTGTACAGCATTATTTTCTGCAACTCTTGTTCTTTAATAAAGATGAAGCATACTATTCATATTCATATTCACCAAACATAATTTTACATCAAAGTTTATTTAGAGCAATTAAGTGGAGACATTCCATTAGTCATTGACACTTAGAAATGGTAGAGATAAAGTTGTAACCGTTCAATATAATCTGGCCTTCCTGAGAACCCTAAATAATCTAGAATGATCACGGCCTGAAAAGCCACTATGGCAACATTGTTGATATCGATTCGCTGTTTTATCCACTCTGTGGGAAACGGTGGCAGAGCATACATGCTTTTAAGCTTAAATAACAACGAAGGATGGACGACACATATCTGTTGAACCTTTTCCCTTTTAAATGTATATTCCTCAGGAGATATCCATGGCATAAATAAGCTACGAAGATCAATGTGGACATGTCGATAACAAACAGCAATAAACCGTGGTCAACCATCGTCATCAATGACCCCAAGGGGGGGGGGGGGGGTACTCGTGTATACAGTATTTGCAAAACGGGTATGTGTCGCTTTAAAGACCCCTGTTTTACAGCCGATCCGGCCGCTCCTAAGGGTCCATCTTTCATCAAAAAAAGGCAGATCGACGATCCTAAGGTTCCCATTTTCATTTTGAAAAGGCCAATCGCCGCTCCTATGTATAAGTCTCTTTTCATCAAAACAAAACAAGGCCGCTTTACAGAGCTCTGCCTCGATAATTTTTGGCGATGGACAACTGTTAGAGATAAGTCTACCCTTTCTACGTGATAGAATCTCTCCCGCACGCGTACAGTGAAGGCATTCTCTGCTGCAGATTGATAAACTGTTTGTTTTCAAGGAGATTATCGGTTGTTGTTTTTTACTGACCCTCACCTTCAATAGCAGTTTAGAGCTTGTTTCATGCATTATTTCGTATCATCACACAAATGCATGCCAAAGTCGGGAAAATCTGAGAGCTACGTCGTTTGCCTCTGTCAGATCTTTGATTGTGCACATTCAATGTACCAGATCACAATTAAGCAGGTCATCCATGATCTGAGGGGGTTGATCGCACTCGCATTTTGCTGCACCTTCGATATATCCCAAGTTCATCATGTTGGTTTGCATCTTCCCATTCCTGTCAAAGCCTATTCAGGCTACGCAAAGTCATGAAGGGTTGGTTGAATCCTGCTGACAGTTTCTATGATGGCACCATAGGCATACACTACTGGCATGTCCTAAAGCTCAATCTAAGGATGCAGTGGGTGTCCTTCGTCCTCTGTTTGTCTCAGTCATTCCTTCTGGCTATCAGCAGCCCTATTTATTTCAGGGGGTGTGATGCCAGATATCAGATATATGTTATCAGTCCTCGTTCATCACATACATCATGTGATATAACGGAAGCTTGTGTTCTTCGTTGCATGTGCTGAGCTTTCCCACATCCGTGCAGGCATACTCTGCAACATAGTATAAGTGAGAGCCAGAGCGGTAGATCTGATTGTTGACCTTTCCCTCGAGCTTGGTGATATAGGCCTAGTACGTTTGAAAGATATATCTGAGGTCACCCCTAGATATGTAGAGAGGACTATCACAGTGTCCCAGTCTAGTTCCATTCCAAGTGATCTTCAGTTTCTGGTTTGCATGCATGTTCTTCAGATGAAAGGCGCTTATTTCAGATTTAGTTGAATTAGACTTCAGATGATTCTCTTTGTAGTACAAGGATAGGTTGGTAAGTCCCTCATACAAGGTGGCTTCTGCCTTAGGGAAGTCATCACTTTTGGTGGTGATACACAGGTCATCTGCACAGATGAAACCTTGTCTCAGGGTAGATATAGGTTGATCGTTTACATAAATGTTGACATGGGCGTAGATACTTACATGTACGTAATACATATTCATCAGGGAATCAATAGATCACCCCCCCCCCCCCCCCCCTCGATGAATACTTCTACTTCTACTTCTACTTGGGTACTCGACAGGGTCCATCAGTCAGGACGTAGAGTCGAGGGGAACCGGTGAGGTATCCCATTAATTGCCGATTGAGGCAACTGCTCCCGCAAAGGCTCCTAGTGATGTAGAAGCCAAGATATTATTGGGGAGCGCATTCCATGCTGTTACAGTTTGTGGGAAGTAGGAGTTCTGGTAAAGCTGAGTTCGAGTATGTATATGCTTGAGCTTATTTGGGTGGTATTGTCTGGTGATGCTTGGGGCCATTGGTGTGAGGAGTTGGTCAGGTGTAATTGCTACCATGCCATTCTGAATTTTGTAGAGGAGGCTAAGGCAGGAGATGTGTCTGCGTCTTTCCAGTGTACTCCATTGAAGTTGTTGAATCATAGCAGACACACTCTCAGAATGGCGGTATTGTTGAAGAACGAATCTTGCTGCTCGCCTCTGTACAGCTTCAATCTTTGAGATGCTCTTCTTTGTAGATGGATTCCAGACTGTTGCACAATATTCCAAGCGAGGTCTAACCAGGGAGAAGAAGGCTTGTTGTCGGATCTTCTGGGAAGAGCGTCGTAGATTCCTATTGATAAGCCCGAGCATTTGGTTGGATTTCGATGCAATTCCATCAATGTGTTTTTGCCAGGATAGGTTGTGAGAAAAGGTAAGACCCAGGTATTTGTAGTTTTGAACTGCTGTAAGTTGAGTATTGCCCAGTAGGTAATTGCCTTCAAAGTTGTTTCGGCGGAGTGAGAACCGTAGAAGATGACATTTCTCTGTGTTGAATTTCATCTGCCAGGTAAGAGACCATTGATGAAGGCGGTCATGGTCCCGCTGAAGCGCATGGTGGTCCGAGATGTCATGAATAGGATTGTATATGAGACAGTTATCTGCAAACAGCCTTAGCTTGGACGTGATACCATGGGAGATGTCATTTATAAATGTGATGAACAATAGGGGGCCCAGTACCGTTCCTTGGGGAACACCAGATGACACATGGATCGTATCACACGGATTGAATAAGTATCAATGACAGATCTACGCCCATGAATGTTGAACAGAGTTGGGCCAGAATGCTTCCTTGGGGAGGCCATTCTTCTGCCTGCGCCAACGACTCTTCTTTCCAAACAGCTCAACCAACTTTTTCAATCAGAGTCTTGACCATTTTGGTCAGGTGCATGTTGTTCACATTCAGTAGTTTGTGTAGAGCCTGTTGTGGTTGACAGTAGCATAAGCTGCTGAGAGGTCTACAAACACAAAGCCAGTTAAGACACTTACTGGAAACCATTTTCTATATGTTGGGTAAGGTTAAGCAGTTGTCTTGTGCAAGACTTCCCAGAACGGAATCCTGCCTGCTCCTTCATCAGAGATGGTTCTACAACTGCACATAAGCGGGTCAAAACTAGTCGCTTGAACAGCTTGAAGGTGTGACAAAGAAGTGGTCTGTTTAACGCTTTGTTGCTGATATGTCTTTTTCTGGAGCTTGCATGTTCTGATGGATGCCGTTCTGGGACAGGGAAAGTGTCCTCCCAACAGAGTTGTCCACACATGTAAATTTTGTCGTGGTAAGATTTACATTTAGTTGGTGTATGTTAATAGGATTGTACTGAGTGTGATATTAATTTGACAGATCATTACTGTGTTGTGTTCTTGTGCTCTTGACTACAATTCAAAGGTCTTCAGCATAAATCAGAATTGTTTCAGCAGTTTGGTTAAGTGAATCAATTGTAACCTCATTTACATGTTAAGGATGAGCCAGTGGCTTACAGTTTCATATGCATAGGTAGCAATTGCTGTTGGTTTTAAGATATCTTCTATGGACTGTGGCAAATTAATTACTTAGCTCGTGATTAATAACATTGGTCAGGAGCCAGCCTGCACAAATTTGGGGTGCTCTTTTGTGATTGCGTGGTGCTGGTTTAGGATCAAGCGCTTCAAAAGCTTAAAGATGTGGCGCAGCTAGATGGTAGATGCTTAATTTTGGTATAATTCTTTATCATAATTTCATGGCGTAAAGATAATGGTACATGTTGGCATTATATCTCATCACTACAGCTAGTATATGAGACAGACGGTGTAATGCTTAAGTTATTTGTCACCTTTATTCGTAGTAAAGAAAAACAATCATGACATATTTAATCTAACTGACATCAGCTATTGCCACAGCCATGCTTTCACATGCCGCCATGCTAGCAGATCATATGTGAGGTGTCAGTGGTTAATGGAATGTTCTTAGTATCCCGTTTATTATGAATATTGGCATAGTACGTTGATTTTGGTAACAAAATAAGAGCGCAAATGTTGCAAAAAGGAGTTAACAGTTCTACACACACATACGTTCCCATGCATGTGCCTCTAAATTCTAGACAACTTTTCATGATCTAAAACATTTTTAATGTGGACGTTAACTTTAATTTTATTTAATTAATTCGCCATTTTCTGTCGCCATGGTAATCATAAAGGCATGCATGTGCGTGTACTCATTTAGTTATCACATGACGTTTCTGTCACTTTTGTAGGGTAGGTATCAAATAATGAACTGCAGACAAGAGGTGATAATTTTTTCTCTTCTCTGAAAAGAAATGACATGCCAAACTGAAGAATAATACAAATATTGAAAAACAAGTTTCTGACTAGAATTTTTCCCAAACATTTTATCTTAACTTGATATTGGAGTAAAAATGCTATCACAAATCTCACTCAGGACTAGATACATAGGGTTACTATTAAATGTATAATCTTAAATTGTTTGTATGTAGCGCAATGCAATCCCTATTCCACTTTTAAGGTGAAATTCAGACGGAGTTATGCCTAATTTAGGGCCTAAAACATATAATATACAACATAACAGTCTTACATTTCATTCTAGGAAAAGGAAATTTGCATAATAATGCAAAAAAAATATCAAGTTGTCTATACAAAGCAGACAGATCGAGAAAAAAAAAACATTTTATATATATATCATCTTTATTAACTTCAAACGAAAACAAAAGATGTAAAACATAGAAACCCAGGTCCACTGTCACAAATGAAATGGATAAACCGTTACATAGTGACAAGAGGCAGGGTAGACAAAACAAAACATGTATATCAAAGTAGCAATAATCATAGCAATCATATATATATATATATATAAGATGTTAGACTTCATAAGCATATAACTCATGGAAAATATATGTATCTTTCTTGCATAAACAATTAAATGTTGCATATAATGTATCTTAAATACAATTCAAACGTTTTATATAACAACGTAATCAAAATAAATCAATTAAAACAAAAATCAAAAATTGAACAAAATCTTGTTATGCTTATCAAATTAGTTATATTATGATATTAATCTATACACACTTAAATTATCTATAATGATTGACTTCCAGAGGGGTATTTAAGATATACAACATAAGAAAGAACACACACAAAAAAGAGCAAATTATTGAATTATTGAATTATTAAATGTGTAATGCAGCCTGATAGACGTGGTACTTGTTTTACAATAATATTCTCCACCTAAATTTGTTCAAATTATTTTGAAAGCGAAAATATAGGAATTAAGATACTGAGAGAGGTGAATGTAAGAGACGGGGGCATGCTCCCATGACAATAGACAATTAATTTAAATTCCTATACTTTATCATTATTATACTAATCATTGAAAGAGAGGGAAAGAGAGAACAAAATAGCACATTGCAAGGTTTGGTGTGTTTCAAAAATAAAAATTTACAAATGTAATTATTCAATGAACAATTATAACAACTAATACAGTACTACATATTAACTTCTAATAAACAACTCATAAATAATATTTCCTTAGCAAACATGCAACAGCAGCACACAATATATATATAAAACATTGAAAGAGTGCAATATATAGTTCAGGCAATGAAACAGTTATAAAGTATTTCATTCAATTAAATACACTATACTGTCCATTTTATTAACTTAAATTATCATTTCAAAACGAAAAAAGGAAAGGAAAACTGAATATCCATTTACTGTTTACCAACAGGAACCCGTGGTACCTGGCTTAAGTTTTTGTTTGTATGTGGTATGGAATAGAGAGTGTGCCAGTGTTTACCCAGGTTGGTTCGTCTTTTGTACAAAAAATCGAATAGCTTGAAATGACGGACAATTTACTCAAATGGCACATCACATATTTAAACTTTCTACCTAACTTCAATTTCTTTCAGTCTAAATTTATTTTCTTTGGACACATAGCCTCGGGAGCCAACTTCAAGGCAAATTAATTGGCAACTATATCCTTGTTCTACAATGTCATTTACCAGGGGCGCATACTTGTTGCTTTTCTGTACGTGGCGTGTTTCGATGTTCATTTCAAACGGTACAGTGAGTTCAAAAATGACAATTTCTTTTTTACTTTCAGAATAAAGTACCATGTCTGGGCGTTGCGAAGTGGGTATGATGTGGGGTGGGATTGTGAAGTGTCCTGGACATTCTGGAAGGTCGGCAATTATTTCAAATGTGTCGTTGAGTGTGTCTTTCATTAATTGGTATAGAAAGTGTAGAACGTTATTGTGTCTCCAAGTGAAGCGCCCCTGTTCTAGCATAATCCTGCAACCATTCAACACATGTTGGAGAGTTTGTTTGTTTCCACAAAATTTACATTTTGCCGTAGCCCTCTTACCCCATCGCTGCAGGTTCCTAAAGGTTGGCAGACAGTCAATGGATGATCTGACAGCAAAACTAAGAACTTTGTACGGGAGGTCATACATAACACTTTTCCATGTAAGATCTTCATTTTCAAGTTTCATCAATTCTAAGAAATGCCCCTGAAGGAGAAGTGTTTGGATTTTGTCAGTCCACTTCTCCTGAAATTCCTCAGACACTAGCCCTTTAATATTTTTCTTTAACAATTTCCAATTTCCATCCGGGGTAGCTTCGTTAGCAGTCTGAACTATTTCCGCTGCTCTAACATTGCCGTATGATTTTCTTTGATAGGTTTGTTCTCTTTCGATACAAGCATTCATTGCTGTTTGAACCCTATCATCAGCTCGTAATTGGCAATGTGCTGTCGCCTGTGCATGACACTCACTGTAGACTTGTGAAATGAGAGGTATATTCAGACCTTGCTCACAATGTATAATGGCAGATGTGGCCCCTCTTTGGGGCATTCCAAGCCATTTTTTCAAGAATTTTGAACAAGTCAGGTCGAGGGTTGTTCTTTGGGTCTTCGTGAGGTCATGCACAGTCAACATGAACTTGATTGAATGCAAAAAATATTTCGTGTACACCTTTATTTTATACTCTGGACGTACAGATGATGAGTCTATATTATCCAACATACATTCGATTCGTTCTTTGATTTTATCGAAACATTCAGCAGACGAACTTGTGATCCAGGAACCCAAAAACTTTTCTGGGGAATTTCTAACCAATTCCAGTGGAGTGCCATCAATTTGAAACAGTACATCTTTCATTGCCCCACCATTAATAGATAATGTTTTACATTTGGATAACTTTAATTCGAAGTTCATTGATTTAGTTATTTTCGACACCTCGTTCATCAGTTTTTGGTGTCGTGTTTTATGGCTAGTCACCAAAATGAAGTCATCTGCATATGGGAGTGTGATTATTCTTTCTCCATTCAAGTCATATCCATGAGAAGCCTCGACGTTTTTTAGGTATCTTATAATGGGGTCAAAAACCATAATAAAAAGAACAGGGGAGAAGGGGTCGCCCTGGAAGGTACCCTGTTTGAACGGGAAATGTGATGAGGACCAGCCGGGACCCTGTACATACCCGTTCAGCTTCCCGTATAGTGAGTTGACGTATTTGATGATGGATGGCGGAAGGCCGTTCCTCTCTAGTGTGTGGGTGATCAGGTCGTGGCTCACAGACCCAAACGCGTCAGCAAGATCAAAGAAGGTCACGTGCACCGTCCTCTTCCTGTGGCGCGCATCTGCGATGATCTCGGTCAGGCATCTGGAGTGCTCGATGCATCCACTCACGTTGGGCAGGAATGCCTTCTGCGTCGTTGTGTCGATGAGATGATTCGCCTTTAAGTAGTCGACCGTTCTGTTAGCCAGAACTTGGTGGAAAAGCTTCCCGATGCACGACGTTAGCGCAATCATCCTGAAGTTGGAGGGAATCTAATTTATAGGATTTTGTATGTTTTAATCAAAATTGAGTAAATAGCGCCCTCATATGATGACCTTTTGAAATTCTACTTATTGCAAACTAAAGAGCCCTACTAGTTTTACATACGTGCCAAATATGAGAGTGATTGGTTCTCAAATAAAGAAATAAATGAGGAAGCAATATGTATTCACTTGGGCCCTATACACAACATGGCCATCATATGCCTTAAAACTCATATGACGCATGGTGATTACGTAATTTAAAATGTAATTTTTGTACATTATATTCAAAGAATTACACCATTTCCGATCATAATATACTTTCAGAAATAGACAACATAAGTTTCAGCTCATTATCATCATTTTCATGGTGAAAAAAATAAACTGTACTAATGAACATTGTTTTTTTGACCGTTTTGTTCAAGGAAATTTCCATGATTTTTCATATGCAAATTTGATGACGTCATAATTATATGAAGCCAATCAACTTTGACCATGAAACTTTTCCTGTGTCTTATGCCTATGTAAACATATGTATCAGCAAAGTTTAGTTGATACAGACATAGCCATTATGAAATGAGAGCATTTCATGCAATCTCAATTTTCACCAACCCTAAGAAATGCAGCAAAAAATGAAAAAGTGCTACTTTTACATTCCTCCAAAAAAGTAGTAAAAAATCATAGTGCAAATGAGTTTTTTCTTGGGAACATTTTGTTTCTAACATTAGACATATCAATGGACAAAATGACACCCAAGTCGGAGGATCATAGGGGGGGTCACCGGTAGACCCCTCTGGCCCACGGACTATAAGTATTGGCTGAGATATGCCCATCCAAATGAATTTTTTGTCAATAGGCAATCAGTGTTAAATGCTCTGGTTCATAACTTTATGAACCAGAGCACTATTACACTGATTGTCCATTGAAGTAAAAATTCATTTGGAATGGCATATCTTAGCCAATATTTACAATATTTAATACATTTTCGGCATTTGGACATTATTTTTGACGCTCTTTCGGAAAATGAAAATCAAATTTGAAAATTCTAAAATAGATGGTTTATGACGTCATTGATGACATCACACTTCACCACTCTATAGTGTGAGAATACAGAAACGACAGATGACTACTGTAGATCGATCCGCGATCAGTATATGAGGTTGCCGCTGCAGCTCTATCTTGAGATATTCTGTAGTTCGCCAGTCCTTCCTGTCATGCATTCAGCCCAGATGCTAGGCCTTGTCACAATGCTACTTCTAGGCCCGTGCATGGCCATGCTTTTTCAATGGGGGATACGAAATTTACAAAAATGGCCCTAGAGCGAGCAAGGCCGCGACCGAGACCGAGACCACTGATTTAGTTATGTAAGCAGGCCAGGAGGGAGGGGTGTGGGGGGGGGGGGGGGGGGGGGGGGGTGGGGGTCGTTCTGGCCATGACATGCCGAGACCCAAACCACTGGTTTAGTTGTGTAAGTGTGGGCGGGGGGGGGGGGGGGGCGGGGGCGTGACCAATAAGTATTATCATGATCATGTCCGATAATTGTCTTTGTCTTGCCACTCGCATTATAATGAATCATGAAACATGGTGATATCCGTTTTACTGTCTTAAGGCCCGGTCACATCTGACCGGATTGAGTAAACGTATGCCAACCAAACAGCAACATTGTCAACCCGTTCGTGTCCGTTTGTCTCCGTTCGTATACGTTTCTTGTATACGTTTCTTGTTCTGTTCGGTGAATACGTTCCTTGTACGGCGATGTCTGTTATATCCGTTGAAAGTTTTGTGCATGCACAAAACTTGAAACGGACACCACCGAATACAGTCGTCCGTTGGTCGTACGTTTGTTATAATAATAACGATAACTTTAAAGATAGTAGATCAGTCAGAATGACATTTCAGGGTATGAAACTATAACTTATTACCTACATCTTGCAGAAACCCCTATTCGATTTGCTTCAGTGGTCATGGAGAATGAGGATCTTTTGTCAATCATGTCAGATGTCCCTTCTCTCCAGGTTTTGTAATATAAGGAGACGTGTTGTCCATTGTGTTCATGCGTTATGAACGAAAATGGACACATGACATGATTGACAAAAGATCCTCATTCTCCATGACCACTGAAGCAAATCAAATAGGGTTTTCTGCAAGATGTAGGTAATAAGTTAGAATGTCCCGAAATTAGTGAGTTTAATTATGAATTACTAAACATTAATTAATGAAGTATGAAAATGTGTAGTAACGTAAATGGTGAAAAATACGTACAAAACTTTGTGTCTGAGTGTTGCGAGGTAATTTGGTTTTGCATTCAGCGTTAATGTAGTGCATATCGGTACGCTGAAGTGTGTGCTTGATACAGCCGGACAGTTTCCGGTCAGATTATGGTGAATTTGAAGAAAAGGAAATTTAAGTTTAATCGCAACTATAAACAAGCTCAGAGACACAAAGTGTTGTACAGATGTAAAGTGAAAAAAGTGTAATTTTTGTGAGGCATGTTAATTATTTTCCTTAGAATCAGGGAAATTTATGCTGTTTTGATAATGAGGAATTAATTTTACAGTAAATGAATTTGATCTTGAAACTGAAAGAAGTAGGTCGCTGTGTAGTGAGGCTATATACAAAATAGAGTGACCATAAAAGGTATGGTTTTTGGTTTTATACAAAAGAGAACATGAATTGCGTCATGAATTGCGTCATGATTTTTGGTTGATCATTTGGATGAGGAAATTGGTTTGTTTTAAGAAAAATATTAAAGCAATTTGTGTCGGGTTAAATCGAGATGGTTTAATCGTGGTGAAGTTGGGGATGCCATGTAGTTTGGTAATTATGTAAAGATTTGAGAATGTCAAAGGAACATTTGTAGGTGTGTTATGAAAGAGTGATAAGAAAATCAATATATGCATAAAGGCACACTAATGTGAGGAAAGTGTTTGAAAGAAAGTATAATTTTTGAAGGCGCAAACATTGCCTGCTAATTAAATGTGAATTACTGAACAATATTTTGGTTATTTCTTCAGTTGTTTATTAAAGAAGGAAAGATAATTCATATTTAAAGGAATTCCTCTATAGAAAATGTATACACTTTTGGTGCGCTCACAGTGGTGCTGATTGTGTAATTTGGAAATTGAGTGCCAAAATCATAGGCTTTATTAAGAGATAGCTGTGTTGCAAGAAAGACCGTTCACCTTAGATCTGGATTGTTTTTACGATTTTATGGACTTTGAAGGTGATTAGTACCAGTTTATCCACCACATAGTGTGTGATTCTACCTACTCATGATAAAGACTTAACATGTGACCTTAGTTTGGTCCTTTTCTGGTGATATATTGGATTGCAAATATGGGGCAGTAACACACTTCATCGCAGTTTTTCTCTGCTGGTCCCACGTATAGAACTTTTCTGCACTTTCTCTAGCTGAAGCTTGTATACATCAACTCTGTGTCTCACTAGCAGTAGTGCAAGTTCTAAAGACTTTTAAAGACTTTAATCTTCTTTTGTGTGTGGATCAGCAACAACACTACTAAAAGACCTTTTGATTGTGGATTAGTAGTCATTATCCGCCTTCTGCCTTACTGCAACAATCAACACAATGTCTACTCTAAGCACCAGACAATCAGCTTCTATTTGCAGCCAAGTCATGACTGACTTACTAAAGAACTCTGAATTCATTCAGCTTCTCGACTCGATTGTGGGGAGAGCAGTTGAGAGGAAAATGGTGGAAATCCTCCAGAACATTGAAAAGATTCAAGGCGCAGTATTTGATTTAACAAATGATCTGGAAAGAAAGGGCAGAGAGATACAAACACTGGAAGAAAGGCTACAACAACAACAACACAGCATCAACAATTTGGAGAGCTCCATCAACACCCAGGAGCAATACTCCAGGAGAACGTGTATCCGAATCTTTGGAATACACGAGCAGAGGGGGGAGGACACCGACATGCTGGCAGCTGACATCATCAGGGCGAAACTTGGGGTGGCGCTGGATCCTGAGAAGGACATCAATCGGTCCCATCGGACTGGTCCCGTGCGGGAACCGTCAACATCAGCATCGACGTCATCATCAGCTGCTGACTCGTCCTCGCGCCATTCAGAGAGTGTACGGCCCATCATCGTCAAGCTGACCAGTTACCGGAAGCGAAGGGAGATCATTAGAAACCGTAAAAAAATGAAAGGTACCGGCATAGTGATTGTGGAAGACCTGACGCAGAAGAACCAGAAACTTCTCACTATCGCGCGTGCTTCAAAGGACATCAAGACAGCATGGTCGTCGGATGGCCGCATCATCGCACTCATCAGTGCTACAGGAGGGAGAACCACAACGAAGCTAATCACATGTGAAGAAGACTTGAAAAGAATACATTGACATTGAACTATAAACAGAAAGAGACTGAACCAGTAACTCGACCCATTTGTTTATTTATTTATTTAACACTTATCAAAATAATATGGTTCTACTTGCAATCCATAATCGCCGCAATGCTTTTTACTTTGTATTTTAAATCTGTATAATTATATATGCTATAGTATTTTATTGCCAGATTTTTTACCATTTGTATAGCAGCGTGAATGTGTGTGTGCGTGAATTGCAATTCTTTCTCTTCCATTCAGTCATGGCTTTGTACAAACTGTGTCTCAAATATTTTACCATTTAACCATATAATAGATGATGAAGAATTTTATTTGACAGTATACTCTTATTTTCATTTGTCAAAACAAATAGATTTGAATAGATTTCAATCCTTAAAAATAAACCCTTTTATTGTTAATTTTATTAAACAAAATTATCTTGAGACTAATGAAGACCCGTTTGCTGTACAAGATAATTTTGACTCAAATAATACATGCCAATACATGTTTAGTGAAGACTTCAATGAGAAATACAACTATGAATCACAACACCTTTCTTTATTTCATTGAAATGCGAGAAGTCTTCACAAACACTTTGATCAATTTAAAACATTAATTTCATCCCTTGAATTTGATTTTGACATAATGGCTATATCGGAGACTTGGTTTAATTCAAATACAAATATAAATATGTACAATATTCTCAACTATTCACTCGCTCATGTATGTAGAACAGACAAAATAGGTGGTGGTGTTGCTTTATATGTAAATAGTAATATTCAATATACTGTGCGAAATGATTTGTCTTGTACTATGAGTAACTATGAAATGATTTTTGTTGAATTTAAAGTGAATAGTAAGTCAGTTATTGTAGCATGTATGTATCGTCCGCCAAACACTGATATTACTTGTTTTACTGAAAAAATGATGGATTTATTTCAAATATTGGAACGTGAAAAGAAAGATATATATTTGTTAGGAGACTTTAATATAAATTTACTAAGTTATGGTACTCACACAAAAACAAATGATTTTTTGGATATGATGTATTCATATTGTATGTACCCTTTAATAGTCAAACCAACTCGAGTTTCAGTAAATAGAGCTTCCTTGATAGACAATATTTTTACGAATACAATACAAATGAAAAATCACTCCGGAATTCTTTATGATGATCTTTCTGACCATTTTCCAATTTATAGTATTTCAAGTAATTATAATCAGAGTGTAAATACACCCCAACATAAACAGAACTTACAAAAACGTGTTATTACTGAATATAATATCTTGTTATTTAAACAAACATTGATTTCAACTGATTGGTCTAGTGTTTATAGTTGTGATGACGCAAATCAATGTTATGATATATTTCTTGTTAAATTTTTTAGTATATACAATAAATGTTTCCCTCTAAAAAAAATTAAGAATAAGAAAAAAGGTAAGATTAAGAACCCATGGATTACAAAAGCCATATTTCAATCTATAAAGCGTAAAAATAAAATGTATAAACAGCAATTGAAAACACCTAGTATTCAAAATGTAATACAGTACACACAATATAAAAATGTACTTACAAATATTATACGATGTTCTAAAATAGAATACTATACAAATATATTCATTGCAATACAAGGTGATATGAAGAAAACTTGGAGTCAAATACATGATATTCTTGGTAATAAAAAATATAATGTTCTTCCTAAAAATATGTATTTTGGCGATTTGAAATTAAATTCAAGATGTGATATTGTAAAACACTTTAATTCTTATTTTGTAAATGTGGGAAAACATCTTTTGAACTCACTCTCAAGCTCGAGTAATTCATTTGTTGATTTCTTGTCGAATCCAAACTCATTGTCTTTTTTTGTGAAACCTACATCTATTTATGAAATTGTTAAAATGTCTTCTTTGATTAAAATATCTAAGGCTAGTGGATCTGATGATATTTCACCTCGGGTAGTAAAAGAATGTATTGATTATTTTGTACACCCATTATGTGATATTGTTAATAAGTCACTAAGCTCTGGCATTGTTCCTGACAAATTAAAGATAGCAAAAATTATTCCTCTGTTTAAAAAAGATAACCCAGAAAATATAGTAAATTATAGACCTATTGCACTCCTTCCAATTTTTTCTAAGTTATTAGAAAGGTTAATGTATGACAGACTTTATGATTTTTTGACTATAAATCATATACTAATTCCTGAACAATTTGGATTCCGTAAAAATCATTCTACCTCTCTAAGCGTAATTAATTTTACTGATAATATATTACAAAATATGGACAAGGGAAATGTTTGCTGTGGAGTCTTTGTGGATTTATCAAAGGCGTTTGACACCATCAACCACCATATTCTTCTAAAAAGATTACAATTTTATGGACTTAGGGGTTTACCCTTACAGTGGTTCCGAAGTTATTTATTAAATAGAAAACAATATGTGGTGGTAGATGGTGTCGAATCCGAATATGCAAATGTAGATATTGGGGTACCACAAGGTTCTGTACTAGGACCTCTCTTATTTTTGATTTATATAAATGATGTAATTAATTCCTCTAAATTGTTAACATTTTCACTCTTTGCTGACGATACAGTTGTATTGTATTCAAATAAAGATGTATCATTATTAATATCTACTATGAATCAAGAACTAGAAAAACTTAATGATTGGTTTAAATGTAATAAGTTATTTTTAAATTTCACTAAGACCAAGTATATTATATTTCGTTCTAAGAATAAAAAGATTCCACATGATATAAATCCAATATCAATTAATAATATTATCATAGAAATAACTGAGACAATTAATTTCCTAGGTATTATTATTCATGAATCATTAGATTGGAAATATCATATTATGAACATTTCATCTAAATTATCTAGAAGTATTGGAGTATTGTATAAATTGAAAACATTTTTACCTTCTAGGATATTGATTTATATTTATAATGCAATCATCTTACCACACTTAAATTATTGTAATGAAATTTGAGGAAACTCATATAAAGTACACACTAATAATCTTTTTAGCACTAATAATCTTTTTAGCAACGATTTTCGTTCAACAATTATATATCTTCCAATGGGTGCCTCGCTATTAAGCATACTGCACCGTCATTATATTGTTTCCTCTCGCTCGTTTGTTATGCCAACAGTGTCTCAATGTGTGTTCATGTTTATTTTGTATTCGTGTTTTTGTGTCTCCCTTCTTACCAACTGCAAGTGGTGGTCTTCATTATCCTTTCTTGAGCTCTATGTCTGCACCGATGTTTTCTTCTTTTCTTTTAAGTCATTGTTCAAGCGCTGCGAACTGTATATTGATTATGATATGCTATTTGGTTTTGGTTACTCAGATTTTGTTTTTGTACAGTTATGATGGCTAATTTAGATCACCACTTACCTTTTGAGTCTGTGAGCGACGATGACCTTTTTGATGTATTAATACCCATTCAAGCTAACAATCATTTTGTTGTTAATCATACAGGAACCTTTGATGAAACTGTTATTGAAAATATAAACTCATCTTCTGAAGAGTTGAACTTGAATTTAGATCACGATGATCCAGCACAATATTCTTTTACAAAGTATATAACAAATACACAGTTTTATAATATTATTAAAGATTTTAATAATGATACATTATCTTTATTGCACTTAAATATACGAAGTTTGAATAAACATTTTGATGAATTGCAATCATTTTTAGATAACCCTTCCAATAAACAGCTTTCTTTAATTGGACTAACTGAAACTTGGTTATCCCATGATTCTAACTTACCCTTTCTAATTGATGAATATGATTTTGTTTTTAAAAAAAGGGAAGGGAGAGTCGGCGGTGGCGTCGCCTTATATGTGCTTAAATCTTTGAATTATGTTTTGCATGATAATATATTAATAATTAATAATGTTCTTGAGACTCTTTTTATTGAAATTATGAATCCTGGAGGTAAAAATATTATAGTCGGAGTCACTTATCGACCCCCTAATTGTAACCCTAGATAATTTTTGACGCAATTATCCGACTTATTGCGAAGTCCAGTGTTTATAAATAAGGATGTTTTTTCAATGGGGGACTTTAATATACATTTATTAAATCATGAACATAATAATGTGTCCCAAGAATTTCTCGAGACCCTCCTCTCTGCATCTTTTTTACCTCTTATTTCTAAGCCCACTCGTGTGACAAACTCCTCTTCCTCCTTAATAGATAACATATTTTCAAATGTCATCCCCCACCCTGACTCTTATATTGTTCTTTCAGACATAACTGACCATTATCCTATTGTAACACATTATACTTTATCTCAATCAATTAATAATAATGACCCACGTTTATTTAGACGAAAAGTCAATAATGAAAAATTAGCTAGTCTTGCTTCTAGTCTTGAACATGTAGATTGGTCTCCTGTTTATGGTGTAGATGAAGTAAATTCTTCTTACGATAATTTTTGTGATATTTTGAATGATCAATTAGATACTTGTATTCCTACACAAAGAGTTAAAATTAATGATTATAAAAAAAAAACACCAAGGCTTCCTTGTATCACTAAATCGATATTACGTTCGATAAATAGGAAAAATAATCTTTTTTATAAATATAAATTAGATGGCACAGAAAGGTTAAAAATGAAATATACATCTTATACAAATATTTTGACTAAGATTATTCGTTTGGAAAAGAAAGTGTATTTTGAAAATATGTTGGCTTTGTATAAACATGATATGAAAAATACTTGGAAAATGATTAAACAGGCAATGAATGTTACTAATAATAAATCTGACATAACAAAAATTAAGTTTAATGATGAGATTGTTGAGGATCCTAGGGATATAGTAAATATTTTAAATAATTACTTTTCTTCGATTGGTGAAAATCTTGCTGTTAATATTCCCGCATCAAATAAGCATTTTGCTGATTTGTTGGGCCAGCCCAATTCAAAATCTATATTTTTTGTTCCTATTCATAGATATGAAATTTTAGATATTGTTTCGAAATTTGATTCTAAGAAAAGTTCTGGCCATGATGAAATTAATAATTTTATTTTAAAGGGCATTATACCTTCTGTTGTGGATCCTCTCGTTCATATTTTTAACTTGTCTTTATTATATGGCCAGGTACCAAACTCTATGAAAATTGCCAAAGTAATTCCTTTGTTCAAAAAGGGCGATAAATTAGATGTAAATAATTATCGACCGATTTCCTTATTATCCTCTTTTTCAAAAATGTTAGAAAAGATAATATATTCTCGTACAGTATCCTTTTAAAAAATAACAATATTTTTTCTAGTCTCCAATTTGGTTTTAGGGAAAAACACAATACTGTACACGCATTATTGTCCTTTATTGAGAAGGTAGCTCATGCAATCGACAAATCGTCTCATACGATAGGCATTTTCCTGGACTTCTCCAAGGCCTTCGACACGATTAACCACGATATTTTACTTTATAAACTTTCACATTATGGTATACGTGGGTTGGCCTTGGAGTGGTTCAGGAGCTATCTTTCAGACAGAAGGCAGTATGTATTTTTAAATGATAACTCTTCAGCTCCCCGTAATATAAATTGTGGTGTTCCACAAGGTAGTATATTAGGCCCACTTTTATTTATTTTATATATTAATGACTTCTGTCGATCGTCCGAAATTTTGTCATTCGTACTTTTTGCTGATGATACAAATTTGTTTTTTTTCTCATACGGATTCTCATAGATTAGTTGAAATTATTAATA
Source organism: Echinarachnius parma (assembly GCA_037951105.1). Lineage (NCBI taxonomy): Eukaryota > Metazoa > Echinodermata > Echinoidea > Clypeasteroida > Echinarachniidae > Echinarachnius > Echinarachnius parma. The sequence goes on along the minus strand of JBAMJV010008012.1, from coordinate 33,069 downwards.
TTGAATTGAGTCATATTTTATCATGGATTAGAGCGAACAAATTATCATTGAATCTCCAGAAAACGAAATATATGTTGTTTAGTAAATCTATAGATTCTTCGTTACCGGCTAACATAGTTTTTGAAAACACCCCATTGGAGCGTGTTTCATTCATTACATTTCTGGGTGTAACGGTTGATAGTAACCTTTCTTGGAAACATCATATTGATAATATTTGTAAAACTATTTCTCGTAATATTGGTATTATTTATAAAGTAAAAACATGTCTTCCATTTACTTCACTAATTATGCTTTATAGTTCTTTGATACTCCCATACTTAAATTATGGTCTTTTAGTTTGGGGAAACACACATGAAACTTTATTAGATAAAGTGCTGTTATTACAAAAGAAGGTTATTCGTATTATTTGTAATTCCCCTTTTCGCTCCCATACTGACTCTTTATTTTTTGAAAATAAGATACTGAAGGTAAAAGACCTATTTTTATTTCAACTTGGTCAATTTATGTATAATTATAATAATAACATGCTACCATCTGTTTTTCAAGAAATGGTTTTTTAAAAATAGTTCAGTTCATAATTATCCAACTAGACATTCTGAAGAATTTCATTTACCTCTCTTGCGGACCCTACTTGCTCAAAATACATTTATATATGAAGGTCCTAAATTATGGAATTCTTTAAGTAATGAAATAAAAAATGCTCCATCGATTAATATCTTTAAGAAAAAATTAAACATTTTTTTATTACAATCTTATAAACATCATTGAATTATATCTCCCATTTACTCTTGTTTCGTTCTTACGTCATCCTTAAACAAGGTCATTCTTTACTCGCGGACTCAAAATGTAATCTGATATTATATATTGTGCCTTCTCATGCATTGTTCCATTCTATTATGCGCAAGTCTTTTTCCTTATTTTCACTTGAACCCCACTTGCAGCTTATCTTTTACATACATTTGTACCTCCGATCTCTCACTTCCTTTTGGCAGTGTCTCATTGTTTGTATTGTGTGCGTCTTCTCCTATTTGTGTCATGTAAAGTTCTCTCTTGTCCCATGTTGGTCTCTGTTGGCATCCCCTTTTCCCCCTTGTTCCTCTCTATATTTGTGTATGTTGTTGTAGTCTAGAATGTGTTAATTTAAATGTACAATATACCTAACTATTATTTGAGGGTTTCACAATTGTACAAGCATTGCTTTTTAGTGGACCCCTCTTGTTTCCAATATGTATATCACTATTTTGTGCAAATTATCATTATTCATTTGTAATGTTTTGTTGGAAGCAAGAATAAATTGAAATTGAAATTGAAATTAAGAGACTTTTACTCCAGACACGTGCCATACGTGTTATTTCAAATAGTCATTATGTAAGTCATTCTCTTCCTATTTTTGTACAATTGAAAACTCTTCCATTGCCTTATCTTGTGAAACTCAATATTCTTATTTTTATGTTTAAATTACATAGAGGTATTCTTCCAGAAATATTTAGTAATATGTTTAAAACCAATCAATTGATTCATACCTATCCCACTCGGAATTATCAAAATTTACGCAAACCCATTTCCCACTTAACAATCAGAACCCATTCTATTAGTTTCACTGGTGTTAATGAATAGAATAATATTAGTAAAGAACTCAAATCTAGCACCACTCTTAATCGTTTTAAAACCCTATTCAAACGCCTGGCGTTTCATGAGCTTTCATCCATGACTGACTAGATCTCTCCCCCCTTCTCCCTCTCTCTTTCCTATCCTGTGTGAATGCGTATGATTGTGATATATAAAACTACTGCTATATACTGCTCGTCGTTTTTATTTGTAAATGTCTATTTTATTGGGGCCTCAAATACAAGCTGCTGCTTCACAGAGGTGCCGGCTTTAAATATTGTATATGTACATTTATTTTGTGATATTTTGTATTTTACTTTTTGCCGAATAAATTCAATTCAATTGAACCCAGATTTAATGGGTATTTTATTTGTGAAAGTCACATTGACTGCCATGCATGTGATGGTTTAGGCGATATGCCCACGCACACACTTTGAAATTGCGGTCTTTTTTGGTAGGATCTTTAATGAGAATACATTTACTCAATATGAATGTGCCTTGATGCATTGAAGCTTTGTACCATGTTACTAGGACACAGTTTATAGATAACAGATACACTTCTCACTATTTGAAATTAGGACACAGATACTCATTCTTGATTTGTTTAACAGTAAACTACTTGATGATATTTATTGTGTAAGACTGTATATAGCCATCAGATGAATATATCCATATTTACAGTGGATTTTCTCTTTGCATCTTCTTATTATTGCAGATTAAAGAAATACAGTTATGCAATCCAAAAGCGGCGTCCGTTCAGTTCATTCCATGGGTGATCCAGTTTCAATTGTTTCACTAAACCAGGAATATTAGAGGTATATTTGCGCGCTATTTGAGTTGTTTTTTTTTCCTGCCTTTAACCGAAGCTAAAAACATAACAATTTCAGATGCCGATAAAGGGCCCGGTGTGACGGGGAAGGTCTCCTAATGTATCGACTCCTCATCAGTCTGGGACTGGGTATCCTCCCAAGTCATAGAGTCAGTGTCTGTCATGTCTGTGGCGGGGTCCTCCATCGAGGAGATTGGTGTGGAGGGGGGTTCAGGAGTCGGGGTGTCGAGGGCCTGTGTTAGTGTAGGGGACTTGTTCACCAAAGAGGTAATGGCCCTCTTCGGCATTTTCCTCAAAAGGGATGGGGTCTTGAGTAGTGTAAGGGTATTGGATATTTCTACAGCAGGGGGGGGGGGGGGGGGGGAGGGGGGTGTAGACTGCTTCCGCTTGGAAACAACATCCGAAAAGGTCCTCATTGGCAAGGGAGGTTCCCTCCATAAGCATGATAAGGGGGTAGTGGGTTTGGGGGAACCAAGTTTATGAAATGGGGAGGGTCCCCCACCCTCACATACAACATCAATCTGGGAACCCTTAACCCCCGATGGACTGGGTGGAAGGGCTGATGAAGCTACAGAGGGTGGTTGGTTCAGCGAGGAGCAAGAAGGCTGGGGGGAGGTGGGACGCGAAGGGGCGGATTGGGGCACCTCTACAGGAGGAGGTGCGTCGCGAGAATGACTAGCAGTCGTCTTAACTAGGGGGTGGGGGTGGGGTGGGGTAGTGCGCTTTACTCCAGTAGCAGGGGTCGGTTCGATAGGGGGTCGGTCGTCTGTCGATGTAGTTGGTTTGTTCAAGGTTGTTGGGGGTGGGGCAATGCATGAGCTCGAAATGTGTCCAAATTCCCCACAATTAAAGCAGCGCGCAGACTCAGTAGAAACAAACACACGGTAATTGGTCCCCAAGTGAGTGAAATTAATGTGGTCGGGAGGGGTAACGTTTGGGTTCATGAGTACTCGAACTTGTCTCCGAAAGCTCATAACATGTGTGAGCTTCTTATTCTTCAACCCTAGTGGAATGGGCCTACATTGGGAGACAACTTTACAAAAAGACCCTAAATTATCTACTAGAACTAGTTAGGTATCTCAGGATACACAATGGACAAAATAAGCTTAGTGGTGGGGCGCACGAGAGGGGTCAATTCGATGAAAGACCCCTCGTAGTTCATACCACGATTGACTGCACTCACCACGGACTCTTTAGAATTGAGATAGATTGCTATGCGACCATTCGAGATCCGAGAAGCAGAAACAACCTGTTCTGGTGGTATGTTCGTAACAAACGCATCAATGTACGTCTGAATGGAAACATTATTAACAGCGCTAAAGGAGACGCCATTGTTCCTAGTTACAGGCTTTAACTGTTCAACGCCGACAATAGTAGGCTTACCAATGGGGTCTTGCGCTTGGCCCTGTACACGGCGATCCGATTGACTGGCTACTGCACAACCAATACGAAAAACAAACACCAACCCACAAAAAACTCCTCAAAATACAGAAAAAATAATAAACCTGACAAAGCGAGGACTGGTCTAAAGTAATCAGTGCATCAAAAAGATACAACCTATACAAATCAAGGACCACGAAGGTCAGCAAAACACACAAAAAAGAAACAAATCTGGATCTCAAAAAATACACAGCCTACCTCAAAAGAAGAAAAAGAAGAAGAAAAAGGACAAGTAGAAGAAGAAGACGATGAAGAAAAAAATAGAGGAAAGAAGTAGACGAAGAAGAAGAAGAAGAAGAAGAAGAAGAAGAAGAAGAAGAAGAAGAAGAAGAAGAAGAAGAAGAAGAAGAAGAAGAAGAAGAAGAAGAAGAAGAAGAAGAAGAAGAAGAAGAAGAAGAAGAAGAAGAAGAAGAAGAAGAAGAAGAAGAAGAAGAAGCAAAAGAAGAAGAAGATGAAGAAAAAGAAGAAGTAGAATAAGAAGAAGAAGAAGAAGAAGAAGAATGTTTTACCTTCTTCTTTGTTGAGTGGTGTCCCTTTATATCCTTGTCTTCTGGGTCCCCACCAATGAGGCTCCTTTGGTACATCGATGACATCAGGGTGAGCAGCTATCTTGTCATATATGTCCGTTGTGCCACACTATGAGCAAAATGATATCAGTATTGATTATCATACTACTACTACTACTACTACTACTACTACTACTACTACTACTACTACTACTACTACTACTAGTAGTACTACTACTACTACTACTACTACTACTACTACTACTACTGCTACTGCTACTGCTACTACTCCTACTACTACTACTACTACTACTACTACTACTACTACTACTACTACTACTACTTCTCCTACTACTACTACTACTACTACTACTACTACTAATACTACTACTACTACTACTACTACTACTACTACTACTACTACTACTAGTAGTAGTAGGGCAATTCCACGCCAAAGTGGACATTTGACCAAAAATGTTACAAGCATTTTTATGATACAAATTTGGTATCAAATCAAAGCTTAAATTCTATATTTTTGGAATTCAATGAGAAAATTTTAGTTTTACATAATTTTAGTTGTTTTTTTATAATAAATTTATAACCATAATTGAACCCCACAAATTTGACATTTTGGTAAAAAAAGTGTTTTGATCCTGTGTTTGTTTAATATTTCCCCAGTTAAGCCTAAAAACCATTATTCTGACTCCTGAGATATGACCATTTCGTAAAATAGTAAATTTGTATGATTTATTTGATTTGTTATGCTTCAATGACTTCTTATTTTCAGCCTATGAAAATGTCCTTCCGTTACCGAAAAATCAATATTTTTAATTTTGTGGTTCAGTGCAAAGCAAGTTCAAGTAGGCCTTCCCATTGCTAACAATTGTATTACTCATTGTTTCTTCGTTAATTAATAAATAACAAAAGAAAATGTCCTTCCGTTACCATACACATGGTAACAGATGGACAAGTTACCTCATATTACATATTATGACAAAATTTATGTTAAAAAATTGGTCTCTCATATATGAAAACCCAAAATAATGAGACAATACCTGCAATGGCCAGCTATCAGTGGCGTAGCGTGGTCAGACTAGTAATTTTCTGTGTTTCAACCAATCAGATTTGTGCACTTAGAACATTTGATCTGGCTCACAATTGATTTTATCTCTTTCTGCAACAGGGCCCTTGTACCATGATGCCATTTGTCTGGATTTCTATTGTATGGGGATTAGTAGGTCTATTTAACTGTGGTGAGCCAGGGTGTGAATAGGCTCTGATCATGACTTTGAATAGGTCTTTTTTTATACAATACACCCCTATAGAATTCTTGGACATGGGTGTAGGTCTAAAATAATTAAATTTTACATGAAATTTGCAAACTAAAAACAAGGCTGTAGAAAAAGCAAGAAATAATATATCTCCAATTCTTTCATATGTTGTAGAAATTATATCAAGCCAATATTTAAGCAAAACAAATTCTCAAAATTAATTGATCCACGAGGTAAAACGGAATGTCAAAATCTAAGGTCAAAGGTTATCGTATCCAAACCCGCTCATGCATGAACACAAATGGCATAAATGGATTGCACATAACATCCCCAGTCCAATGACACCGTTACAAAATAACTTGACCCAACGGTAATGGACAATGGCCATTTGAAAAATGGTGCCCACGCCCATTTCTTACAAAACTCCCCCATAAGAATCGACCATAGCGCCAAAACCATTGGGCGGATTTGGCTAAAACTTAAATATTTGCGCTTTTAAAGGTTGAAATATCATACATACCAAATATTAGCAAATTTGAAGGGGGCTGCGATGAAAATTTTCTATTTTTTTAAAGGTGATTTGACATGGAATGACCCTACTGTGTCATATCATACATTAGAGTCCATTATGTCCTTCCGTTACCGAACATTGGTCCGCTTTGTGTGAAATAACTCAAATATCTGCGGACAAATTTTAATCAAAGAACAAGTCTTCTTAACCCTTCAGAGAATGAAATGTGTACCCTTAAAATAGTTTGTATTATTTAATATCACAGAGTTTTAGTTAAAACTGATTTGATAACAAAACCTTGTCCATTTTGGTGTCCTTCCGTTACCGACCTCATTTGTATGCATATTCAATAATGTACGGAGATAAAAAAAAATAAAAAATTATGGGACCTTAAAACTGTATGTTTTGGAAGTATTGTTATCAAAATAGACTGTTCTAACAACACAAGTATTTAAAAATGTCTTTCTTAAAGTTGACAATTTGTGTCTGAGTGTCCTTCCGTTACCATGGATTGACCATGAATAAGAGCCATTGGAGCATGAAATATAGTAAGAAAAAAATAGAAATGTAAATGCTTGTGATGTCCATATGCTATCTATGATACAAACTCATTTTAGACCACAAAAGAGATGTTTCCTTCTCATAAATGGTCTTTAAATTTCAAAATTAATTTTATTATACAATTCCAATAGAGTTTTCAGAGGTCCTTCCGTTACCGTCCTTCCGTTACCGAACACTGGAGTAATTAATTTCTCATAATTGATATACCAATGAAGATATTTTTCTTAAAAGGTGGTGTTATACTCTGTGAACATAAGGAAATTGACTAGTAGCCAATTTAACATGATAAACCTCGTAACTTCACAGAGATTGGGTCATAACTAAAAAACTTGAAAATCCATGTCCATGTTGGCGTCCTTCCGTTACCGGCCTCATTAGTGTCCATATCTAATTTACATAATGCGGTCAAAATTTTAGAAATAGTGGAAATCAAAGGTGTCCCAACAAGGATCAAAGACATGTCATTTATAATAAAAAAAATCAAAAGCAGGATCCTGGAAGTATTTGATTGAAGTTCCAAAATTGTGTCTGAATGTCCTTCCGTTACCGTGGAATTGCCCAGTAGTACTACTACTACTACTACTACTACTACTACTACTACTACTACTACTACTACTACTACTACTACTACTACTACTACTACTACTAGTACTACTACTACTACTACTACTACTACTACTACTACTACTACTACTGCTACTGCTACTCCTACTACTACTACTACTACTACTACTACTACTACTACTACTACTACTACTACTAATACTACTACTACTACTACTACTACTACTACTACTACTACTACTACTACTACTACTACTACTACTACTTCTACCACTACTACTACTACTACTACTAATACTACTACTACTACTACTACTACTACTAATAATGATAATACTAACAATAGTAATAATGATAATAATTATAATGATAATAATAATAACTGGTTATAATAATAACTGGTTATAATAATAACTGGTTATAATAATAACTGGTTATAATAATATACATGTATATTATTTCAACAATGTAGCAAAATTGACCGTAAATTGCTTATTCCATGGGCCATGGGATTTGTGCCACGCAGCTCAAAGAAGTGCCAGTTTAGGAATATGATATTACGATTATGATAAATTAGATAGGATGATTTGGTACGACGAAAGATACATGGAGTGATCTGATTGTTTTGTTAATATTTGGGGATCATGAGTATTCGATTGTGTGACCATTGGTCGATATATCATGCTTATTGACTGATTATAACGTTTTATGATTATACAAAATTGATTATACAAAATTGAATTATATATTGTTTAAAATATGAACAAGGTAAGGAAGAGCACTATTTTCTCGTTAAAAACAGGGTTTTTTCTAAAGATATTATAAACTTTTCACAAAGTTGTTTTCTTCTTGTTTCCAATGTAGTCAAATTGCACAATGAATGAGCAAAAGTGGCATATGTTATACAGGGTGGCCCCGAAAGGATGCAACACCTACGATCGTTAATTTCATCAACACCATCGACCAAATGCATTGTTTCTTATTTGATCGGGTAGAACATTATTTTTCCAACAAAATGACACCATGAGCATTGATTTTGGGTTGGGCGTTTGGATCCTAGGGCCATATTTCTGAGGCAATGTCGTTTCCTAAATTTGCTACTTTTTCGTCTCCAGCGATCCTCTGAACACTGAGACATTCTCGCCCCACGGCCTGTCATAGAATTAGCTGTACAGAAGAACCGCGTGACTGCTCCCCCTTTGTAAGGAAGACAATGTGAGCTATTCTTATGTACAGCTAATTGTACGGCAGGCCGTGGGGCGAGAATGTCTCAGTGTTCCGAGGATCGCTGGAGACGAAGAAGTAGCAAATTTAGGAAACGACATTGCCTCAGAATAATGGCCCTATGATCCAAACGCCTTACCCCAAATCAATGCTCATGGTATAATTTTGTTGGAAAAAGAATGTTCTACCCAATCAAACAAAAACAATGACATTTGGTCGATGGTGTTGATGAAATTAACGATCGTAGGTGCTGCATCATTTCTGGGCCACCCTGTATATTCACCTCCCAATATTATTCTGAGGACTCTCTTTTGAATTCGTTCTAAATTCAATATTTGCTCTTGAGTAATATTTACATTAAAAACCGGGACCCAATAATTAAGTACTGGTCTTATGTATCCCATGAATATAGTTAAAAGATCATTTAGAAGATAACATTGGAGCCTTAGATTGTTTCTTTATTTATGTAATATGACAAATACTCATAAACTTGCAGTTTGGTACCTTGAATTTTGGTAAAATATTGATATTAAACTTGTCATACGTACATAAGTATTCATTTTTAAATTATGCTTATTACTTTCAATTAAAATATCAATATGACTAGAATAGCCTTGCTCTCATATAATAATGATTTCACAATAGGTATTCAGCTGATGTATAGTTAATTTATGATAAATATATTGTAATGAATTAATTGCTTGGTGATTAATAACTTAGAACAGTATACAACTAACGAATGGGCTTCTTGTGATAGTCAAATCTATTACTGAGGTGGGCTCGACATTACTATTACCTGAAGCGTAGCTGAGGGTAATAGTAATTTTGAGCCCACCGAGGTAATAGTTTGCCTATCACAATGAAGCACATTAGTTAGTTGTTTTATATCACTCATCAATATCACGGATTGCGTTCGTCTTATAGCAAAATCAGTAAAATCTCTTTAATATTTCATAAAATCGCTCGTAAATTTTGACATAAAAACCAATAGACATTGATGAAGCCAGTATGAGCCTCCAGAACCATGGCTCATCTAATACGCTTAAAGTGATGCAGGTAAAGTGTCTAACTCCAAGAAAAATACTTGGAGCTAACTCGTTTCTCTTCTGCCGTGTTGTTTAGCTTATGGTAAGAGAAGAATAAAATAGGGTTCGATTTTTTCAAATGTCCCTTTAGTATGAAGATAATTATCATTGAAAATCATTATTTCAAAAGCGTTAGCTAACGCTTTTGATAAAAAGTACAATTGTCGTAGCTGAACACGTCCGCTCGCGTGGGAAATACTCCCGACCCACTGAACTTTGAGCCGAGTGCGCGCAAATTCCATGAATTCCTTACCATCTGTATACACGGGTGCGGATATCGTCAAGATCAAACGGATGATTATTACTGCGACAAATGCACGGCAGGCCATTCGGTGATAAAATATGAACTCAATATTCGTTTTTTTTCACTAGGTAAGCAGTGTTTGTTTTCTTTCTAACTTTCACAAATCGTTCAATTGTATTTTACAAAGATATTGATATAGGATTGAAGTCTCAAATGTCATTTTGTGCAATATCTGACACTTTACCTGGATCACTTTAATGTCATTGTTTATTTTGCGCATACAATAACAAAGACGCAAAACTGAGTGCGCACCAACGCGCTGGCAGTTGCGCACATACGCGATGAATGCGTATTAGCGCGCCCACGGATGTAATTATTGGCTGTCTTGGCGTTCTTCTTCATTTGACCTAGATAAGTGTTAGTTTTTACTAACAAGGGCAATCACTAGAACGTGTGCGCCATAGAGTACTGCACAAATTTGTTTGCGTGTGTATTTTGCAAACACATGATCTATGAGACGAGCGCGTAACGCACTTTTAGTGTTAGTATACAACTAACGAATGGGCTTCTTGTGATAGTCAAATCTATTACCGAGGTGGGTTCAAAATGATTATTACCCGAAGCGTAGCTGAGGGTAATAGTCATTTTGAGCCCACCGAGGTAATAGATTGCCTATCACAATCAAGCACATTCGTTAGTTGTTTTATATCACTCATCAATATCAGTGATTGTGTTCAGCTATAGCAAAATAAGTGAAAATCTCTTTAATATTTCATAAAATCGCTTGTAAATTTTGATATAAAAATCAATCGACATTAATGAAGCCAGTATGAGCCTCCAGAACCACGGCGCATCTAATACGCTTAAAGTCATTGTTATTTTGCGCATACAATCACAGTTCAAGTTCAAGTTCAAGTTGATATTATTGTCCATAAGGAAATTTGTTGCGTTACATGCAATAATCGGAGAAAACAAAATATTTCAAACAATATATACATTTACATATTCAAATCATAAGTCTTTTGATAAAGTCGTTCAGATAACCATTAGTATGTTCATGAGACAAGGAAGGTGCACACAATGCTTAACACATATTGTTTACAAACACCTACAAATATTAATACATATTTTGATTGTTTTAGTAATTGTGTGTGTCCAAAAAGTCTATCCATAAATCAAAATTAACATTATATTACTTACTCATAAAGCACACACAATGATTCATGCAATTATGCACATAATTCATTATCAAATTATCAATTATTTAAAAATATTTCATTCATTCCATAAACAGTCTATAAGTGTGTAATTAACAATTAATTAGTGTTATAAATTGAATGATTGTATTTACATAATATGTTTATATAGAAAACAACGCAGTAAATACAAAGGCTGATATTGTGTATATCCTTATGTTATATTAAACAAATATACCATGCACTGAGAGCCTCTAGTTGAAATTATGGATTCCGAGGTGACAGGAAAAGCACTATGTTCTGAGGGTCGTAGACCCGAAGAACATAGTGCTTTTTCTGTCACCGAGGAATCCATAATTTCACTAGTGGCTCGAAATAATGCATGATATATTTGTTTTATATCCTTCGCATAATCATAATCATCGCAAAAACAAATGATTTCAATTCAATTAAAGAAAAATATAAAGAAAAACTAAACATTGATCATGGAACCATCACTGCACTGACTATGTTCTGTTTGTGACACTGACCCCCTTTGCGCAATAGTCCTAGCGCAGAGCGCGTATTGCGCTATCTTTCCATTCATGGTTACGCGCCTTAACAACTAATGCGCACCCAAATGCAAAACGCGCGCATCAAAGTGAATAATTAACCTGCTTTACATACTACATACACGTCACGTGTAATTATTGTATGGAGAAAATAGTTATTCGTACATTACACATACAGCTAGTGCAGTGCACACCGCGGCCGATTGTTAAATGACGAATTAGTGTCACGACCACAGAAGGACAACGATGCACAATGTGCACCATTGTCGTAATTTTTAAATTCGATACCGCTACGTTATACATGAAATGCATCTCTAGAATATTCTTTGGAACTTATTGATATTCACGCGTGAAAATATGCTGTATTTCTTTTTTTTTAAACTCTTTGAGAAATCTCGTCGAGCATCTTTCGCAAGCTAAAACAAGACCTCTGCTCGCAGGGAAGTTTTATAACACGCATCTCTATGGGCTCAATATGATCACCCGGCGTCTATGACGTCATTCATGGAATAGCATTTACTATTCCATGAATGACGTCACGCATAGCACATTTTTCTCCATGGGCATTACTATGTTTGGTCACATGACGCTATGTAGACCAATCACTGAACAGGATTTCATTCATGTAGGATATAAAAATAATTATAAATTCTATTCTATTAATTATAATTTTTTTAAACAAGAAAACTAAAGAACAAAAACGTTTGCGATATTGAAATAAAAAATTACCCATTTATATAGAGGGAAATAATATATAAAGTCATACAAATCGATTAATTAAACAATTTAATAATTTATTTCCTTATTGTAGGCAGTTTACTTAAAATTAATTATATTTACTATTTACATTTGATTTAGTACGGGACATAAACATAATAAATAGTACAACAGACAATGGCATCATTTAGAACTAAGATTAAGACTTAAAGGCCGAATACTGTACAGGCCTCAGATTATACTATCTATTTTTCATTCAATAGCGGGATTGAGTATGGAATCAAAGACACTACAAGGGGAAGACTGGACACTTCGGGGATTTTGTGTAACGCTGAATTTCGTACATGGGGAAGGGCGCCCCTAGCGTTGGGTAGGTTAACTTCTTGTTGTTTTCGCGCGTAGCCATTGAAAACACAATAGGGAACTGGTAGTGAAGTATCAAATTCCTTCTTATTTTTTCTTTTTTATCTCAAAATGTACGTACACCAAATATGAAATGGAGTTTGTTTCTAAGTTTGTCTGTTTACAGGTGACAATTTCCAAGAAATATTTAAAGGGGTAGTTTAGTTTTGGTAAGGCTGAACTTAAGTAGCCAAAACCTGCACAGTAACATTATAAAATAATAGTTATAACTCCACCATGCTCGAAAGGTATACAAAATTACAAACGACTAAGTAAAAAGCCTGTTATCATTCAAAAAGAGCCATTGAAACACAAGAGGGCGCTTTTTAAAAAGGCATTGGTTTCAACCATTTTTCATACAAAATTATGCATGTGATGTTTTATTGATATAATGATTAAATAGCGAGATCATCAACAACTATTTAAAACACGCTTTTGAAAATTTTTGAAAAGGTGCAAGCATTTTTTTTTTTTTTCTAAAAATCATCTAATTATTTGGGCCCCAAATAATTATAAGATCAGATATATTTAATGATATTTCAGCCGTTTCTGGGACGATTATGACCAAATAAAGTTTATTCTGCCATTAAAATTGCATGTCCTCTCAAATTCGACACTCAGTTTTTCATTACCTCACAAACAAATTGTGATCTGCAGCGCCCTCTCTACCAAAACTAAACTACCCCTTTAATAGTAGACATGCAGAATCAACATTCACGTACAAGTTTCTTTGCGTGCTGTTAAAAAAGAACTCATGTACATCATCAGGATTGTTGCTGTTACCTGTGTCATGGTTTGAAATCAAAATAGTCACATCTATTTGAATACCTCATTTCTCTTTATATGAAAAATTGTTGTTAACAAGAGTGTTACATCCGAAACACAAGCATTTTGTTAACTGTCATATCGGAAATGCAATGCCTCAACAAATCCAAGTCAAGTTAAAGTCATGCAGGAAATCTGGTTCCTCTTTTCACTTTCTTCTCCAAATTCGCAGATTAAAACATAATGTTCACTTCTCATTTTCTATGCAAAAAACTACAGAAAAAAAAGAAAAAAAAAGATATGCAGGATCATCTTTGTTGACAAATTTGCTAAAATAGCAGAAAAAAAAGAAAAAAAAAGTGTGCCATATATGTCTGCATATATTTCAAGTTCATACTTCTAGTAATCTAAATCCTGATATCCACATGGACAGGAGTTAATTTCATTAATTTTTTGTCACTAGTTTGATTTATAACATTTCATTCACCATGGATACATAAATATGAAATATGAAATTTTATGTGAAAATGTTATAAATCAAACTAGGGACAAAACATTAATTAAATTAACTCCTGTCCATGTGAATATCAGGATTTAGATTACTAGAAGTATGAACTTGAAATATATGCATACATAAGGCACACTTGTTTTTTGATATTTCTGCTATTTTAGCAAATTTGTCAACAAAGATGACAATTTTCAAATCCTGCATATCTTTGTGTTTTTTTTTGTATTCTGTATTATTTTGCATAGAAAATGAGAAGTGAATATTATGTTTTAATCTGCGAATTTGGAGAAGAAAGTGAAAAGAGGAACCAGATTTCCTGCATGACTTTAACTTGACTTGGATTTTTTGAGGCATCGCATTTCCGATATGACAGTTAACAAAATGCTTGTGTTTCGGATGTGACACTCTTGTTAACAACAATTCTTCATATAAAGAGAAAAGAGGTATTCAAATAAATGTTACTATTTTGATTTCAAACCATGACACAGGTAACAGCAACAATCCTGATGATGTACATGAGTTATTTTTTAACAGCAAGCAAAGAAACTTGTACGTGAATGTTGATTCTGCATGTCTACTATTAAATATTTCTTGGAAATTTTCACCTGTAAACAGACAAACTTAGAAACAAACTCCTTTTAATATTTGGTGTACGTACATTTTGAGATAAAAAAAGCAAAAATAAGAAGGAATTTGATACTTCACTACCAGTTCCCTATTGTGTTTTCAATGGCTACGCGCGAAAACAACATGAAGTTAACCTACCCAACGCTAGGGTCGCCCTTCCCCATGTACGAAATTCAGCGTTTCATTGATCGCTGTACAAAACCGGCGCAGTGTCCAGTCTTCCCCTTGTAGTGTCTTTGATGGAATGAATGAGTTGGAGAACCGACTTGTTCTGGCCATTTGCGATTGCCACCTACGTCCACTCCTTGTAATTACAATGGAGCGGATGTGAGGGATCGGCTACAATTGTGTGGGCTTTAGCAAGTGTCCTTTCCTCACAAATTGTATCTAAGTTGATCTCATCACGATTCATAGTTTTACTGGCTCGTTTTATTACCCTGCGCAGTTTGTCTTTATATTTTTGTTTTGCATTGTTGTACCAAACAGTACTATCCTGGGTGATATGACTTTGGATCACAGATGTGTAGAACAAGTACATAATCCTCTCATTGACATGGAAAGCTTTGAGTTTGCGAAGAAAATACAATCTTTGGTTACATTTTACGAGTGTAGCTTTTACTTGCTCTTCCCACTTCAACTGATGGTCAATATGGGTGCCCAAGTATCTGTAATTGTGTACATTTTCAATAGATTCATTATTAATATCAATCTGAACATCCACAGGATCGAATTCCTTTTTTAACCTAAAGTCAAATATCATCTCTTTTGTTTTCTTTGAATTTAACAGGAGATGGTTATCCTTACACCATGTTTCAAAAGAGGAGATTGTGTTCCGGTATTCGTTCTCGTTTTCTTTAATTAATCGTACAATTACGGTATCATCTGCATATTTATAGATGTGAACCGATGGAAAGTCGGAGGTACAATCGTTTGTGTATAGGATAAACAGACTTGAGGATAGAACACAGCCTTGTGGGGTCCCGGTGTTTGTAGTGAGTTTGTCAGACAAAGTTTCGTTAACTCTAACCCTCTGTGATCTCTCGTGTAGAAAGTCATTTATCCACAGGATGAGAGATGGATTCACTTCTAGTTGCCTAAGTTTCTCAATCAATTTATACGGTTGTATCGTGTTGAACGCGGAGGAGAAGTCTACAAACGTAGCTCTTACGTAACACCTTGCCTTGTCTAGGTGTCGGTACAGCGAGTCCGTCAGCGCGAGAACCGCATCATTAACCGAGAGATGTGATTGGTACGCAAATTGATTCACATCAATGCGCTCGCGAATTGGACCAATCAGCTTCTCTAGCACGATTCTCTCCAAGCACTTCATCACAACGGACGTTAAGGCGATTGGCCGAAAGTCATTGTATTCCTTCGGGCGTTTGTTTTTGGGCACGGGAGTAATGACGTCGTTTGTCAAAGTCAATGGTAGAACGATCTTATGATATAATTCCAATTATTAATTACTTTATATCACTTATGCAGTTATGAATTACTGTATACAATGCATTGTAAATGTGGTTGATTATCAATTATGCACAATGATTTGATATTTGTTCTTTGTGTAGTGTAGCTTTGTTAATCTTATTGTGATTTACTTTTGTAAATGTTGTACTTAACTTTAATGTTCAAATTAATTTGAATTCGAATGTAACAATTGCTATATTGTATTTTATATCCCTCATAATACTGTTCTAGCCATGTGATTGGTCGAAACGCCGTCACGTGTTCAAGTATAATTTCTCCCATCAAATCCCAACCTAATATAGTACTTTTGTACAGTTCTTTTTTTGTCGAGGGCAACGAACTTTTGGGCGCCGCACGACAGTTAAATAGTAAATTGCTGCTTCACACAGTACGCACATAGAGCGTGTGTTAAAAAGTAGTAAGTAAGGCATCAGCGAATTAATTTTTTAAAAGTATTTTTTAGTAACTTGTTTGCCGGTTTGCCAGGCCTATACAATCTACATTGGATTGTTGGAATTTGATCAATTTTGAGTGAGTAGTCAACACGTCATGCTGGGGAAGTGTTGCCTACTGCAATTTTGCCATTGGTATGGTTAGTTTTCTAACTTCTATCTATTTATCAGTTTGATAAGCCTTAACTTTAAGCCAGCCGGCCCAACCTATCAAATACTAATGACGTTTTATAAAATAATAGGCTTAATATTAAGCAGCATGCATGGGACAGAGTCATAGTCATGATTGGCATTGTAATTATTATACAGTCGATTAACTTACATAACACCTGTCTGCATATGTAGCTAATGGATCCGGTAGCTGCGCTGCATGGATCGAGTTCGTCAACAATTCACGCGATCGTTCGATGTTCGATGATGTCGATGGGTCTCTCAAAGTCAAATCTCGATCTCGATCTAGCCGCGCCGCGGCCGGCTCGCGTCGTCGCGTGCGCGATCAGTACAAGTATACTTGCATGTATGTGTACGCGATATATATGCATATGCAGTGCATGCATATAATGCATGCATGCAGTAGTGATCAGCTGATTGTAATGCTATTTTTAGTCTACAAATGTATTGCGTATCGAGTACTGTTTGCGCAGACACGCGCCTACGCGGTTAAAGTCATACCTGTAAAGTGTCCAAATCCACGAAAAATTACTTGGAGCTTCCTCGTTTCTCTTCTACCGTGTTGTTTAGCTTATGGTAAGAGAAGAATAAAATAGGGTTTGATTTTTTCAAATGTCCCTTTAGTATGAAGATAATTATCATTGAAAATCATTATTTAAAAAGCGTTAATCAACGCAATTGAAAAAAGTACAATTGTTGTAGCTAAACGAGTCCGCATTGCAGCATGCGTGGGAACATTCCGGAGATTGAACTTTGAACCCAGCGAGCACAATTTTCATGAATTATGTACTACGTATGTAATCATACACGGGTGCGAATATCTCAAACGGCTGATTATTACTGTGACAAATGTATGGCAGACCATCAGTATTCGGTGATAAAATATGAACTCAATAT
Organism: Echinarachnius parma; assembly: GCA_037951105.1. Lineage (NCBI taxonomy): Eukaryota > Metazoa > Echinodermata > Echinoidea > Clypeasteroida > Echinarachniidae > Echinarachnius > Echinarachnius parma. Next base: position 15,473 of record JBAMJV010008012.1, on the reverse strand, counting down.
TCGTTTTTTTCACTAGGTAAACAGTGTTCGTCTTCTTTCAAACTTTCACAAATCTTTCAATTGTATTTTACAATGATATTGATATAGGATTGAAGTCTCAAATGTCATTTTGTGCAATATCTGACACTTTACAGGTATCACTTTAAGTGACCAATCGTATTGTGCGAATTGAAACAAATACGCGTAATGCGCCTTCATTGCACACCTTGTTACGCACGGGAATATCCATATATGGGATCGATGGCCGGTCGATGATGAGAGATATAAAACAAATAACAAAATCTCCTTGCTCGGGTGATGGAGGCAAACTATACGCGCCTCGGTGATCTGCGAAGGTACCATCTTGCCTCGGCTATCGCCTCGGCATGATAGTACATTCGCAGATCACCTCGGCGCGTATAGTTTTGCCATCACCCTCCCAGTCGATGGTTATTTGCTTAATTTATACTATGCATGTTTTGATGTTCAATGTACACTGATCCTTTCAGCACTGCTGCTGATCAGTTTGAAACGTATGACAAAATAAATAAATAAATTATGAATGATATCTTGATTTGTATTATGTTTTTTTTTTTTTTTTACAATCGTTCTTCATTCTACATTATGTCGACACTTATTGAAATATAATTACTAAATCTAGCTTACAATCACCTTAGGCATGCCGATGATGTAGAAGTATGGCAGGCAGTTTAGCTCTGTCTCGCCACGCACCCAGCACGGGTTCTTGAACGACTCGAGAAAGTGGAGCGGAATCTTCTCGAAAAGCTGCGATGGATAAATCAGAATAATATATGATACAAACATCTTTCATTGGTTAGGGAGATTCATGTACAAAACTCGTCGGTCAACATATTAAGGTTAGTTAAAGTTGTACATTTTTACAGAATAATGTAGTTTCACACAATTACTACGATAAATGTACAGTCGTTGTGCAGTTAGGTAGTTATTTCAACATTAGAGTGGATCATACGACTAACGTACTCATGTATTATCTGCACGGTTCTTGAAATACACGAGAAAGTGGTGCGCCATCTTGTAAAGGAGCTGCAATAGACATTGGAAATAGCAATACTATGCATTACATGTAAATACATAATTATAAGCAAGATTGTTTCCACTCAAATTTGGTTAAACGAGTTTGCTTAATCATATTCGCATACATGCTGTTTTTCAATCACTCCGTTCGAAATGATTAAGCCTGCGTCACAAATCAAACGGACCCCGGCCGAATTTGTAGATCGCCAGAGAGTCGCCGAATTTCAATCCGCCAGGGAGTCGAACGTATCTTTCGCTTCCTGTCACATATTGGACGGGGCTCTGGCGAACCCTTTTATAGACATCAGCGATCAGAAATCCGGCGCCCGTCAGTAAACAAAAGAAGTCGGGCGAAAATCGCTGAATTTGGGAGCAGGTATCGGTGCCCTGCGAACGTCGGCCGACCCCTAAACAGCGCGGGGAAGCCCGCATCCATCGAGAATACATCGGTCGTATTCCTGGCGAAAATGCCCTTTTGAGCTAGCAGAGAAGTCGGGCGGGCTCCGGTTTCGATTTGTGACGGCCCATTTAGACAGCCTGTTTGCTTCTCTTTACACGATGATACTCAATTCGTGCATAATTTAATATTATCACTGATTATATTCTACTTGTGTGCATCATTCGAAACGAAGACGATGCACGATGCAAGGGAAATTTACCTAATAATTGATGTGGATTCATTAAATGGCATCAACTAAAAGTGATCCAAGTAGAGTGTCAGATATTGCCCAAAATGACATTTGAGACTTCAATCCTATGTCAATATCATTGTAAAATATAATTGAATGATTTGTGAATGTTTAAAAGAAAAACGAACACTGTTTACCTAGTGAAAAACGAATATTGAGTTTATATTTTATCACCGAATACTGATTGCTAGCCGCAGATCTGTCGCAGTAATAATCGTCCGTTTGTCGATATCCGCACCCGTGTGGACGGTACATAATTTACGCGCACGAGATAGCTCGGCTCAACAGTCGGCTACATCGACTCGTTGCGCTGCCCAAGGTTTCGGCCACTCCAACGGCCTGAATCCGTGATCGCATGGCGCGCCGGCGGCGGCTGCCGGGCGTGTTCAGCTACTGCAATTGTACTGTTTACCAAAAGCGTTGGGCAACGCTTATGAGATGATGATTTTTCAATGATAATTATCTTCATACTAAAGGGACATTTCAAAATATCTAATCCTATGTTATTATTCTCTTATATACAATAAGCTAAACAACACGGCAGAAGAGAAACGAGGAAGCTCCAAGTGATTTTCCTGGATCACTTTAAGAAACCCAACAGTGAACGTTTCACTGAGCAAATTTTTATTTATTTTCCATTCAAACGTTATAGATGGTAATTTGCCAGAATTTATGATGCCAACCTTCTACTGACCATCGATGTCATATCGATTGTTTGTACATACATGTTTATATATTTTTTTAGATATCACTGGCCCAGTTCAGGAAAATTTACCTTGAACTCATACGAAATCAACTATTTTCTAACATATCTTAATAGTATACATGTGTCGTAGTACAGTGAGATGAGGCAAACAAAAAAAAACAGACGTTTGTTAGCGTATTCTGGTTGTTTATTTATCAGCCACAGTATCTTGGTGTCGAGTTCAAGCCACAGTATCTCGGTGTCGAGTTCACGCAGAATAACAAAAAACAAAGGTCTACAGCAAATGAGGCCCACTGAACCCGTCAACTACAGTCTAGGAATACACCAAGCAGCAATTTATCTGCTCAGCAACCACAGCAGCTGACTCAAAACTGCAAGGGGAAGTCCTCCTGCCCTCAGTCAGTAAGACTGCAAAATAGCTGAAGAAACACCCTTCAACAAAGGTAAAACGGAAGACTCATGTCATGTCTCTCCCAGGCTTCAACATACTAACATGTGCATTAACCCACTGGGGGGGGGGGGGGGGGGGGGGTCAAATCTCGGCAACGAATGGACCTATTGACTTGAACATTGGCACATATACGTAAAACTAGTCAAGTAGAATAAGAATTTGAAAAATGGACCATTATTTTCTTTTTTTTATAATTAATAACAATTTTGAATATGCACATTTTTGACGAATTAGGGGGAAAATTGGGATTTTCATCTAACATCATAAGAAATTACAGGATTTCTTCAGGTTTTTTGTAAGAAAACTTTCAAATTATATAATGCATCATATCCATATTTTGAATGGTGATAAAATATATCATTAATTTGCATAAATTAAGCAAATATGCAAATTAGTATTCCCGGATTTACCCACATTGTTTTCATTCTTATATATTTGTATTGTTTTTGTTTGTGTTTTTTGTTTTTTTAGAAGAATTTATCTCTGAAGTGTATCAATTAAACTAATAACAAAGAAATAATCCAAACTATAATTCAATGTAACAATTATAACAGATTTGTAGTTTTAATGGCATCGGATATATGATTTAGTTTATTACATAGAAACCTGTACACAAATTTCAGTTTTAAAATCAGTTCTACATTTCCAACCGGGGTGAATTATATATCAAAACATGCGGGAGACTTGAGAGAAACAACTCATGAAGTTTGAACGTGAAATTTCAATCGGTCTAGATGCACGTCGAACAAAAACGACAGGGGGGGCTAAAATGCCCCCCCCCCCCGTGGGATTAGGGTTAAATCATTAGCGTGGGCGGCGTACTACACACTAATTATCCGTCCGCGAAATCAAGTGTAACATGTGTTATAAACTAATTTGCATAATCGGAATCGAGTGTGACAAGTGTAATGAACTACCTTGCATAATCGGACAATTCCGCGATCTACATAATGATATAAGCTAGTATATATACTCCGCACAAAAAGAAACTGGACACTTGTTTAAGTTGAAATATTTAATATTTATGTGCGGTAGAGTGTACATTATCATATATCAAATTAAAGGAAATTTAGTCCTCTACAGGCGGAATATAAATTAAAGGTGTAATCGTTCATGCATGAACTGCCATGATCAATTAACAATAGCAAGGTCTGTTTTCAAAAATAGCAAAAACAATCGATGGCCGCACCATTCGACTGCAATGAGTAAGCGTCTTGCTTGAAACAAGATGTGCGGGGCAAGTCTTTTATGACACCATTCAACCTTATTATCATAAACAAACACCAAAAATACACATTTTCCAATAAAACAGGGCCAGGTTATCAGAACTTCAACACATTGGTCTGTTTTTGAGACATAAAGCTTTGTCTGTTTCATGTGTCCCTTGCAATTTCAACTATAGTTACCTAGAGAAGTGACATGTTAGACACTGCCCAAATGGTTGACCAAGGGTGACATCAGATTTTGAAGATCTTTGGACTACGGTAGAATTCTTGAGAAAAATTTATACCAAGTTTCATGCTGAAATAAGGGCACAAACTGTAGTTTCGATGAATAAACCTTAGCCATGGAATTCCCCATTGTGTTACATTTGGATGAAAATAAAACCTACAACGTTCACAATTTGTCTTCATTTACACTTTTTCTATTGAGATGAAACTAAAAAAGATCACATTTGTAATGAAATAATTATGCTATGTCATGAATATAGCGTGTATAATTATCATGCTTGTCAACATTTAAATGGTTGAATGGATGTTCAATTTTTGCTATTTTTGAAAACAGACCTTTACAAGTCATGCATGAATGATTTCTCCTGGATTCTATGCTAATAACGAAGAGGGTTATTTTATCTTTAATTTGATATACAATAACATATATGTTATCGTTAACAAATATGAGATATGTTGTCTTAAATAAGTGTCCAGTTTCTTTTGGTGCGGAGTATACATTCCCACAATTGCCCCGCTTAAGTAGTTTTCGTCCCGAAAGCGCTAAAGTGTACCTATGGAACATGTCATAACTCCTCTAGATGACTACCTACAAATCTGGCTCAAATTACCAAAATATAAATCTTGTTTCCTGCATAATAACAAGTCAATCTTAAAGTCATACCTGTAAAGTGTCCAAATCCACGAAAATTACTTGGAGCTTCCTCGTTTTTCTTCTACCGTGTTGTTTAGCTTATGGTAAAAGAAGAATAAAATAGGGTTTGATTTTTTCAAATGTCCCTTTAGTATGAAGATAATTATCATTTATATCTTTTATTTCAATCACGTTGATTAACGCTTTTGATAAAAGGTACAATTGTCCTAGCTGAGAACGTCCGCATGCAGCACCGTGAGAACATTCCGGAGATTGAACTTTGAGCCGAGCGAGTGCAAATTCCATGAATTCTGTACTACGTGTGTAAACATACACGGGTACGAATATCTCAAACGGATTATTCATTACTGCGACAAATGTATGGCAGACCATCAGTATTCGGTGATAAAATATGAACTCAATATTCGTTTTTTTTTCACTAGGTAAACAGGGCTTGGTACGAACAGTCACGTTCACGTCACGTTCACGTCACGTGAACGGTTCTGTACCTTTTGTGAAACAGGTCACCCAAATCTACGAAGTGTAGGGTAAAGTGACCCAACAATTTGTCGTTTTCCATGCCGGTAAAACTCGAATCGTCATGTCTACCAAAACGTGACGTGAATGTTTAATCATTATTTGTAAAAGTGAAAGCGCTTGTTACTAAGACTAGTCATGACGTCATCCAAAATGTTATCGACGACACAACTTTTCCTTTTTGTGCGATGGAATTCCTATGGAGATTGCGTGTTTAAGGATTTGTCGCAGCGCACAAAAAATTGTATGTAAGTGAATGGGGACCGCGGACAAAGTATCAGACAGTTGTTAGAGGGAGAAAATAAATCTTTCTAACAGATAACGTTAAATAGAAATGGATAATCAAATTAGAAACTGTGCTTATATTATGTTTGTCTAAACATTCGTGGTCCAAACGGGGATCGGAAACTGGTTACCCGCTACAGCCAACTACGGACTGTGTCCGCTTAGGCCTAGCTAGCCACCCCGACCGCCAGGCGCCAGGGGCTCCGGCCGCGGCCCGTGGTGCTTGCCTAGCAGTACACGGTGAGGTGGCCAGCTGTTATTACCGGGTTTAGTTAACAACACAATTACTTCAAGGGTGACAAGTTACCAATTTGTTTTGAGCGTCCCTTTGGCCCTGTGTATGCATACTTCACCAATTATTAATTAGGCTCATCTTCAAATCAGACGGTGTGCAAATTATTTCATTATTACTGCATTATCAGAATATCTTTATGTACATGCAACACAGCCAATCCTCGAGCTTACACTACAATACATGCCCAAACTTCAATTTTACAGACTATAAGATTTGTTTCTTATATTTAAGCCACCTATGAGGTGTCTTAAATTTAAGACAAAAATCTTACGCTGAAATGTTTATGGAATACCAATGCTTGTTTAAGCAAATTTGCTTAAGCAAATTTGCTTATAATAAGCAAAACAAATTAGCAAATTTGCTTACCGAAAGTGCGTCTAAAATGTAAGCAAATTTGCTTACGAGGGAATTTAAGCAAAAATTCTAAGATTTCTTGCTTATATGTGTTTATGGAATACAGGCCCTGATGCGTCGCGACGATATCGACGAGATTCGAGAGCGAGGCCGAGGCGGGGCCGAGGCACAGTTTGACGACGCGGCGATCGAGTAAATTGCAGGCTAGGCGCCGGATCAAAACAACATACAACGAGACAAAACTCAGAAACTAACCACAATCCTTGTAACAATTATTTGTTTTTCATTTCCAACAATATGTGAACTTAAATTGCCACATTTTGACTCTTGTGAGTTGTGAAAAGTGCCTTTCACTCTCATGCATGACTTGACAAATCAATTTTATCAGTGGCGAGCTACGGGGGGGGGGGGGCATATATTCTGAAAAAACAATAGAAAACATAAGGGCACATTTAGGTGTGCCCGAAAACATAAGGGCAACTTTAGGTGTGCCCCAATAATTTTGGGCGACTGGACCTGGTCTAGACTTTTGCTTGGTCCTGGACTAGAATATCTTCCACGGTCCTGGTCCTGGCTACAAAAATTGGGACTGGTCCTGGTCTAGGCCTAAAAAAAGGTACTGACAAAATTTACGACTACCCCCCCCCGCTGACAGGATTTTATGAACCACTAGGTCCTGGTCCTGTTGGAACCGGTCCTGGTCTAGGCTTCCAAACAAATATTACGACTAAGCCTACCCCCCCCCCCCCCCCCCCCCCCCCCCCGGCCGCTGACAGGATTTTGCATCTACTTGGTCCTGGTCTAGGTTTAAAAAAAACTTGAAAAAATCGTGGGTTCGCTAGTGATTTAATTGCCCCCCAATCATCCGACCACGCTACACCACTGAATTTTATTATCACACACAAGTAATCAATACGTGTAGAAACAAGGTAATTTTGCTCAAAACCTATTCGTGAAAATTATTTCGCTATTTTGATAAAGGGGGACTTTCATTTGTTGTTGTTTTTATTACATGTTTTGTTTTTGTGTACGTATAATGTTGCGTGTATGGGAGGGTATAACCTATACCATTGTGTCTGGGTGTGCATTGCATTTGTCTAGCTGTGTCATTATCATCCTTTGATAAGTGTATGCGATTTTCCTAACACCATACACGATACTTTATTATATAATTTTATATTTTATTGTACATTATATATTTGTACATTTCATGGTATTAGTTTCACTAGCATTAGCTGCATCATTAGTACACTGAGTAATGGTAGCAGTGGCCACACACATTGTTTTTTTTTCAAAGGGTGAAGGAGAGGGGGTTATTTCGTCAGCCAAATTTCTTTGAGCCGGGGGGGGGGGGGGGGAGGGGGGGGGGGGGGGGAGGGGGGGGGGGGCGGGGTTAGCTGTAGATAGTTGGAGTCAATTAAAAACAGCCAAAACAGTATTTTTGGGGTACAGGGGAGGGTGACCCCCCCCCCTACCGCCCCCATGGGTACGCTATGAATGGTACATTTGTTCATTCATCTTCGGCCTGACCACTATTTTGCATTATCTCTTCTCAATGACAATTTACGTTATTTTTTTAAAACGCCAGCGGCAATTTACGTGAGCTTTCGTAGATTGCATATAGCAGGTCAACAAATTGTTGGGTCACGTTACCCTACACTTCGTAGATTTGGGTGACCTGTTTTCACAAAAGGTACATAACCTGAACGTGACTGTTCGTACCAAGCCGGTAAATAGTGTTTGTTTCTTTCAAACTTTCACAAATCTTTCAATTGTATTTTACAATGATATTGATATAGGATGAAAAGTTCTAGAATGTCATTTTGTGCAATATCTGACGCTTTAAGGTATCACTTTAAATCTTAACAGTCTTCATCATGTAGCTTGCCTTATATACAAAAATTGTGAAACCTTTTATACTCGATCTATGCCATTTAAAAGATTTGGATTTTCTACCTGTCTTTCCATGCAAGTTCTATACCAATTTTATTTTAAGTCTTTTCACTTCCTCCTTTCTTTTTTTTCACAAAAACAAAGAAAAATCATGAATGTCTATGCTGAATACTAAATGCAATAAATTAACCGCTCATTTCATGCTGCATGCTCAAAAACAAATTCAACACTTTTTGAAAATGTTCTACAACCGCTCATAACATATGAACCATAAAACATTCAACAACCCCAGTTGTTTTAATTTTGTATACACCCGTTGTTTAGAATAAATGTCAAACAACCCTGTTGTTGAAATAGCAAATACCAAAATGATTGTACTATAAAACGGCAAAGTCGAATCGAACCGGGGCCGGGGATGTTTGGGTTATAAGACTAAACACGCTACTGTCTGCGCTAACTCGTTTCGCTTGCTTTACAGTGGGACAAAAAGGGTTAAAGGGATCTAGTAACTTTGTTGACATGTGCAAAACGTGATGAATGGTTGATGCAATGTATATTGTTGTTATCTCATATGTCCCACAGGGTATTGTGTGAAAATTTCAAGTCAAATGGACATTGCATGGCCAAGTAATGAGCGAAAATGCAAAGTGATAGTCACTAACTCACTGCACTTACTTTGTACACGGTAAGAAAAACTCCACCGGAGTTTTTCTTATCTGAATACTTCAATCGTACATATCTTGGTAACGAAAGGGAAATTTGAAAAAACAAAACCTGTCCCATGATTTTATTGGTAATACGAATACAACAAGGTATGAGGGAACTGCTAGGACTTAATATTTTATTTTGAGGATTTGGACAATGTTACTAAGACCCTTTAAGTCGCGATGATTTCACGGTCGAAACTACACGTGATTTAACACGTTTAAACAACGCTTGAACAATGCCTGCTTTACACAACCCTTCTTTCTACAACTAATCATGCTACACCTAAAGTTGTATAAAAAGATTCCACAACCATTTTTACACAACAATTTTGTTACACAGCGTTTTAACAGTCCAGGGACAGATTTCTTTTTGACGTACCTCAGGTGCAGACAAGACAAGTTCCTTTGTAGCACCCGGCATCTGCCTCCATTTGCCATCGAGCAGCTGTCCTGTCCCTTGATCACGTGGATCATTGTTCGCGAAAATGTTAGGAAAGTCAGTGTCTCCTCCGCGCCGAAACGAAATCTTGTAGTTATGTTCAGCCGTGGCCGCATTGCGGGGCCTTCTTTACGTGTTTCGTCATAACCTAGGCCATCAGGGTTGCTTCGAGCCAACAACAGCGTTCCCCGACTTAGTAGTAATGATTTCCCGCTCGTTTGGAATCCTGTAGTTATGTTCAGCCGTGGCCGCATTCCCGGGTCCTTCTTTACGTGTTTCGTCATGACCCACGCCATCACGTTGCCCCGAGCCAACAGCTTTCTCCGACTGGGTAGTAATGGTATGGTTTAACCCCTTGGTGGTGAGGTGGTAGGCCTTTAACTCTAGATTGGGTAATTGGCGAGGATGTGTAAGACGCCCTGAACGTGAGAAAAGAACTCAAGACTAGCACGGAGCCGAGTGAAACAACCTGCAATGTATATGAAAATAAAACAAATTAAGAATACATTTCATATCCTTCGGGCTTCTGCCAGGGCGTTATAGTTTCTGGCATGCACGAACATTGATTGCGGTTTCTGGAAAGTACCACTATTATAGGCTATGATATTGTAACTGTAATGGTTTCAATCGTCCAAACGCCCTTGCATCTCAAAATGTTGATTTAAAGTGATGCCTGTAAATTGCTAACTCTACGAACATTTCTTGGAGCTTCCTCGTTTCTCTTCTACCGTGTTGTTTAGCTTATGGTAAGACAAGAATAATATAGGGTTAGATTTTTTCAAATGCCCCTATAATTTAAATCTTTTATTTGAAAGCGTTAACAACGATTTTCAAATAAAGTACAATTGTCGTACCTGAAATATTGACTACACTGTTGCATGCACTGCCCTGTGTACGTTCAGCTTCAAGCGCGCGCGCCGCTAAGCGAAGTCATAGCCGAGCTAGCTAGAGCTGTACGTACCATATAGCGCTGTACAGCTGAGTACGTATACGGTCTACGTCTGGTCGCCTGAATCCGGTACGTGAATATTGCATTGTGTACTCCTTATTACCACTCGCAAATTTGCTGAAGAAACAGTTTGAGATTGGCAACGAAATTGCGATTGAGAAAGGGGCCTGGGAGGAGATCTAGAGTTCATGCAGGAGAAAAAAAAATAACAATTTGATTGATAATTGAGATGCAGAGCTGAGTCTGAGAAGCTGGTGATCGAAGACGACATGGGGGAACTGAGTCCGAGCGCGAGTGCCGTCTATCTCAGCGCCTAAGCCCTCGGGTACGTAAAAGCTAGCTATCACCCCTGCAAGTCAAGGGTCTTGATTGAACTGAAGAACAGTTCAGCAATTTTAGTGTTGATATCTCTTTTGATATGAAATTCTCCTTCTCAAATTTGATATAGATTGACCGATATAGATATAGTTTTTAATCGATGCTCATTTGTAATGATTATCTTATTAAATATTAGATCTATGGACGGTCTGGAATGTGTAGTTCTCGGTAAAACTCAAAATAAAATTTATTGTCATCGTGAATTCTCGATTTGTTTTTAATCGAGATTTATTTTTTGCATTTTCAATGGTCACACTATAGAAATGCATTTTGCACCATTTCAATCTTGACTTCTTGCTTGGCACATAACCATTACAAACTCAGTGCCGGTGTAAAGAGGAATTTAAACATGCATGCTTTCCAGTTATACCACAACCAGATTATTTTACGATAATAATAGGATCAATATATCAATGCTCAAACATGAATTGCATGAGCCATAACTTTTTGTGAGGGGTCTATGATTATGTGATGTATGTATCGAAGTCGATGCATTGCGTTGTACTTGAAGGGGCCAGGAGCACAGACTGTATATGTATGCTAAAAATGAGTGCATATATGTTGTACCTGCTCTAGACTAGTACAGTAAACATTCTTTTAATTTAATATGCCTACACATCAATACATATAATTTGTAAAGAATTCCTCAGGCGCAGGCATTCCTGAATGAAAAGTTTGGATTGTCATACCGTATCCAGTATCACTGTCATGCTTTTATCCTGTTTTGGCACCAATATCTTGCAGGCCCCTAGCCATGGTTCATTTTGTACAATAAGCGCACATGATTTAAAAATTACTATTTGTCTTATTTCTTTCCTTTTCTCAAAAATCTCACCCTCTCTATAGATTTCTTCAAGACCATTCAAGACTCTACACACCCACTACACCACACCACCCAGAACAAACAACCAGGCCACCAACACCCAAGTTCTCGCAGACTCTTCGGTCGCCATGCTCATACCCTGCAGGAAGGGACCCACAACATCCATTAGCAAGGAACTAAGCTAGAGGGCTTTCATGAATACAGTGTTTCGCAACCTCAACGTGGACAGGGAATCCTGCGGTTCGTGTGCGAAATCGAGAACTTCCTACAGTAACAGCGGGCCGACCGTTCTTGGGTTGGAATCTGGGACGGACTTTGGTCAGAATTACGTCGGTTATTATGCGACCGCACGATACAGCTCTATGGTCAACAACCAATCAGTGCGCTTGTAGTGAGGTAAACATTCATCACAATCACTCGCACGTGTAGTGCGCTGCGCCCCTCGTGCGCACATACAAGCCAGCCATGCGTTGTCTATGTACATTGCTTGTGACAACGAGTGGTGACGTCATGCAGTCTACGAACGTACGTCCGTGTTCGCCGAATTAGCGAAACTGCTTGTAAACGAGAGTTGTTTGAGTGCGGCGGACGGGGCAATAGATCGCTCCCCTTGTCGTTGAAATCTCCGTACGTCGCCGAGCGAAAACACTATAATATTGGAGCAGGACTTCTAGCAGTAGAGGCTGATATACAAGAGGCAGAGGATGACTTGGATGTCACCAGCATACCACCAACTAAAGAAGAAGTAATAGCTGCAAATAAATCCCTAAAAAATGGTAAAGGAACTGGCTCTGAAAATCTCAACGCATAACTTTTTAAGGCGGACCCAGAATTAGCAGCAACAATCCTTCTGCCACCCTTCACAGCTATATGGGAAAGGAAGGCAGTTCCTGACGATTGTTCAGAGGGATTTATTGTAAAATTACCAAAGAAGGAATCCCTAAAAAACTGCAATAACTGGCGTAGCATCACACTATTGTCAATACCAAGCAAAATATTGGCAAAATAATTATTACCCGTATCACAGATGATGTTGACCAAAGTCTCAGAAGGGAACAGGCAGGTTTTCGGAAGGGAAAAGGGTGCACTGACCAGATATTTGCACTACGTAATACCACAGAGCAATGCACAGAATGGCAGAGGAAACTTTATATTAATTTTGTTGACTTTGAAAAAGCATTCGATAGCATCCACCGAGACAGCCTTTGGAGAATACTACGCAAATATGGGTAGCAGGGCCCCGTTGCAGAAAGAGATACAATCGATTGTAAGTTACGATTGATCGTAAGTCAGAAAATTTACTCGTTTCAACCAATCAGATTTGCGCATCTAGAACACGTGATCTGACCTACGATTAATTGCAACTAAAGCCCGGCGCAGACAGAGCCGACTCGACCCGATCCGACTGGTTTAAATCAGGCTAGAGTTGGGCCCGGTCGGCCGGAGCAGATTTATCGTGTTGAATCGGCCCCAACTGGCATCCGACTGTCTCTCGACTGGCAAAATGTGTGTCACAAGGCACTGAAAACTGAGCCGATCGGAATGACGACCAGTCGAGTCGGCTCTGTCTGCGCCGGGCATTACAATCGATTGTATCTCTTTCTGCAACGGGGCCTAGAGCAGCTAGTTCTTGTAATTAAGAGCTTTTACACCAATATCACATGCAGAGTTGGAAACAGTAACCATAAGTTCCAAGTGAAGTTCCAGCACTGCTCTTCAATATCGCCATAGACTGGGTGATGAGACAGGCAACTGAAGACCAAAAAAGAGGCATCAGATGGACCCTCTTTTCTACACTTGAGGACCTCGACTTTGCAGATGATCTCGCTCTACTTTCACACACCAACCAGCATATGCAAGAAAAAAACATCCAGGCTCTGTGCTTTTGCCCAGCAAATTGGCTTGAAGATCAGCCAAAAGAAAACAGAGGTGATGACCCTGAACATCTCGGACCCTTTACCAATACAAGCAAACGGGGAAGACCTACCTATAACTGAGGAGTTTACTTACCTGGGCAGCACTGTCAGGCACGATGGCCGAGGCGCAGGCAAAGACATTAAGAACCGACTTAATAAAGCCAGAAATACATTCAGAATGCTCAATAATATATGGAGATCACAGCAGTACAGCACCAAGACCAAGCTAAAATTGTACCAGAGCTGTGTTCTTTACACTCTTCTGTACGGCTCTGAATGTTGGAGAATAACGAAAAAACGACCTCAATAAGCTGTCGGTCTTCCACACAAAGAGTATGAGAAGAATATGTCGCATTTTCTGGCCAAACACCATTTCAAACTGTATGCCCAATGCCATCAACACAGCATGGAAAACAGCATTATGAGAAGAAGGTGGAGATGGATCGGACATGTAATGAGAAAGAACATAGATGACATCACGCGAACAGCCCTCCACTGGACACCAGAAGGCAAAAGAAAGAGGGGACGTCCTAAAAACACTTCGCGAAGAACTGTGGAAGGGGAGATTAAAGATCTGAACCACACATGGGGAACCATCCAAAGACTGGCCCAGGATCGGAAGGAGTGGAAGACTTTTATTGCTGCCCTATGTGCCAGGAGGCATAATGGGCAGTAAGTAAGTAAGTAAGTACTTATAGCGTATCAGACATTGTAGAGGTGGACGTCGACTGTGGAAATTGATGCCAAATTAAGGTCCTACTGATAAGGCCTTCAAATTCATATAACATAAACAGTTCTTTTCTCAAATACAACTTTTTAGCACGGAATTATTCATGCACAATTTTTTGCAAAAATCAACAAAACCTAATTATAACAAGCACCTCGGGCACAACTGGATTGAATTCCTTATGTCAGATATCTTGTCTCTGGGCTTAAAAATAATAGAATACAAAATAAATGTTATAATGTATATTTCATGTCTTCCTTATTACATGTGATACAGGTAATTATGATTTAATACAAAATGTTACAGGATGTTTTTCATTTGTAGTTCAAATCAGTGGCAAGTATGGGATAAATTGTGACATGAATTTGTCACTTTCTTTTTAACTCAAACAAACTATTGTTTTTCTCAAATGAAATAATAATAATAATAATAATAATAATACACAACATTTATTAGGCGCTTAATACGGTTGTTTCTAAGCGCACCATTGTCGGTCTACAATTTACAACCAATAATAAATAATAGTATTCATATATTTCAGAATAATTGTACGAGGTGATTGATATAATGTATGATTGAAGTTCCTAATGGAAACACCCATGGAAAATGTGAGTGTGTATCACTATGCCAATCGTCCTTTTAACCCTCCTTTTGCTTGGATTCACAGAGGCTTGCCCTATTATATGCAGGGTAATGAAGGGTCGGCCAGCTCAATCGTATTTCAATAGATCAGGATCAACCAGATGGCTGGGTGGACAATGTGTGATACACATTGACAGAGACACTCCATGATATGCACACATCCAAAAGTTGTATCAATCGTCCAGTATTTCAATTTTTTTAGCAGTTGTTTCTGCATTTAGAACAATAATTGCATATGAAATATAATTGATTTATATAAAATGTGAACATTTTGTGTAAATACCGGCCAAGTTATTCGACCATTTACATTGCTTCAAATTTCAGGAATGCAAATCATACTTCATAAAAGTACAATTTACAAGCATAAATTTAAACAAACAGGGGATTTTGTTAGTTTGAAATTTAAAAAATGCACACATAGTACCAGGTACTTATACAGGGTGGCCCAGAAAGGATGCAACACCTAAGATCGTTAATTTCATCAACACCATTGACCAAATGTCATTGTTTTTTGTTTGATTGGGTAGAACATTAGCATTGATTTTAGGTAAAGCGGCCATTG